>JAPDSC010147538.1:21885-33723 GCA_026290005.1 Latrodectus geometricus
TTTGGAAACAGTTGCTGGATATGACGTCACAACTAATGTCGTCTATTGTCGCTGCGTGTCTGAGACTATCTCAGATACGCAGCCATAAAGCATTTTCTGATATTATTTTGATTAATTAAGCATATTGATAAACGTTTTTTAATTTTAGAAAACTGATAGTTGCATATAATAAATGCAGTCAAACGTAATATTTGACTTTTATTTAAGATAAAAGATAATTTTATAGTAAACTAGCTGTACCCATTCACATGTCACTGTGATTGAACGGAAAGGCAGTTTTGATGCCTCAAGCATAATTTATTAATGATGAAATGTATACAATACATCCAAATGAAAATTAACAATAAAATTATCCTTACATATGTGTCATTTGAAAACAACATATGTACAAAACATAGGTATACATAGAGATGATGATTGATGGAACTTTATCTTAGTTTTACTGGCGCTAAAATTTTATTTTAAGAACAATTTTATTTTAATAAACTTTTTTTTAATTTTATAAATAAATATTTAAGTTAATGATAAATATTAAATTTAATTTGAATTTTCTATTGAATAAAATATTTTCTATTTTTGGTCTTTCTTGCATATTTTTTCAATTAGCCATACATTTAATATATTTCTCAATTATAAAATAATATGTATTAATAATTTGATTTCCTATTATAAAGAATCTCCATATTGTTTACTTATAAAAAAATTTTAGTTATACAGTTCTATTGTCATTTAAAAATGTTTTAACTAAAATTTAAAATTCTAAACTTAAAGAACATTTGAAACTTACTTAAATATTTAAATATAACTTTAAAATATTTAAGCAAGAATTAAATATTCAAATATAACATGTTTAAATATAAATTATTGTTTATTTATGATTTACAGATTCTATCACATGTTTCACTTACATTAATATTACAGGTATAATTTCATGTGCATTAATATTACAGGTTTGTAAATAGTTTTTGCCTCCTTAATTTTTTATGTTGATAAGATAAAAATTTGTGTGTTCAAATACAATTTTGCTTAGGTACTTGAAAATGTTGATTGTAAGATGGCGATAAGTGCTAAAATTCCTGTGAAAATAATTACACTACAAGAATTACTACCTATTCAGTTACATGATCTAAAGGATTTATAAATATCATTACAAAGTCAATTAAATCATAAAATTATATTGTTGAGAGGTTAATATGTATTTCTTTTTCTGCTGTAGAATTATGAATATTTATAAAGTAAACAGAATTCTCCTTTATAGGTACATTTACGGACAAAGCAAACCAGAGATGATGATCTTGATGCCAGTTTTAGAACTAAGTTTTATTTTACATTTATTGTAAATTGAAAAAAAAAAAACTTAATTTTTTTTAATTTGAATAATTTTGCTCTTTGTTGAATAAATTTTATATTCCTAAAATTTTTGTCTTATATCTTCACTGTATAAAATATGAAAAGTAATTGTGCATTAATCATTATAGAAATTTATTCAAATCTTATTGATCAATTTCATTGAAAAATAGAACATTAGCGTTCATACAAATAATTATAAAAGTTTTTCCAGTCAATATTTTAGGATATTTAGAATATAAAAATGAATAATTTAAGACAAACTTTTATGTGTGTATATACTGCTCTATTAATTTAAACTAACTTGTAATAATTTTACAGAAATTTTGGTTGAATTTTTTAAATATATATGATATTTAAATAAAAATTATAAACATTTAATCTTTCAAATTAGCATTTTTATTTTATGTACATATACTTCAGAATGACTTACATAGTAAATAATTTGCATTAAAAAAGTTATTAAAATTATGATGCCTGAGTTCCAATATCATTGCATTTATTAAAATTTACACTAATTATTAATAAAATAGTTTTATTTTTGCTGTGTTGAAATTGTTATTTAATGAAAAAATATTTAAATAATTAATATTAAATTATTTAAATATTTTTTCATTAAATAACAATTTCAACACAGCAGAAATAAAACAATTTTATTAATAATTAGTGTAAATTTTTAAACTTCTTCTTAATCAGGTAGTAAATTATTCTTTTCAATAAGCAGATATTATTTAAATGACATCAACTTAGTCAAATAAATATAATAAATTTATTATATATCAAATAATTATGTCGAGGAAACATATTTCTCAAGTATAAAAAATATTTTTAAATATGCACTTTAATTCTATTAAAAATAGTTGTGATATTTGTATTGATTGTCAATTAAAACATTTAAAACTAACAACTTTCTCACATAAATATTAAAATTTTGAATGAAAGAATATTGATTTAAATCAAACAAGAATGTATTGAAAACTATTTGAAATACCTATTTAATAAATGTGTAATCAAAATTTTTTGTTTGCAATTGTTAATAATAATGAGTTAAATGTTTTTTAGATTTTTTCTGTAAAGCGCTGTTTAATAGTTTTAGACGAAATATTAAATGCAGCGTTTGTAAACAGCGTAAGTGATATGGGAATTTAAGCAAAGATTTTATAAACAAATATTTCAAAAAAAAAAAAAAAAAAAAAAAAAAAAAAAAAAAAAAATCTATTAAGGGGCATGCTGTCGGTTATTTACTGGTTGCCGATGCTGGGCCACTTATTAAAAGCATTCGGTCCACATTTTGAATGATATCGGTAAAATAACGGGCAATCGATTACATCGGCTTTGCCGATACCGTTCCAGTGCCACGGCCCACATTTGCCCGAGGCAGACATGTTTTCACGGGTAGTGGTACCGTTTGCCGGTATCGCTCCGATACTACTCATATCGGCAAGCCGATTTCGGCCCTTAATGTAGCTGACATTTGTGTGTTTGATAGGTGCTCTCCATCCCCCTCAAAGGACACTGGCTATGCTTTCAACTGTTTTGGAAGAGCAGAGGCTCGCATTTTTTACAAAATTAATAAACCGCATAATTGGGAGCATTGCTTCTCGAGATGAATTTCTAGGCAATTCCATTCGTTCATTGCATAAATATGCTATTTTTTATAACCTCGAACAAAATCATGAAATGATTTGAGGAATGAGTCTTTTGCTAAAACCCAAAATGAATGTTGTTGCCCATGTCTAGTACATATCGAGCCACAAGACTGATCTTTAAAAAGCGCAATTAGGGGACAGTGCGTGCCGCCCATGTAAAGAGGCAATTGATAAATTGGGCGCTTAACCGCGAAGAAGAGAGCTTCGCTTAAAGTGCCCCCTGTGACAACCCGTGAAAATTCAATTTTCTTCCGCATATCTCACTTGATCCCTTTCTCGACGAGGGGTGGGTCGTAATCGATTCCTGCCCGCTATTGGCAGAGAGATCCCTGGTTGATCCTTTTCCCACTTCCATGGAACCCGCCTTTTCCTCCCTAATCCTGCAGAGAGTTTTCCTTCAGATGCAATGGAAACGTTTTGCTCGAGTAGAGCATCATGTGAGGCGATTTATCATAATAAAGCAATTATTTGACTGTTTTGAAAGCATTTTTGTCTACCTATCTTTATGAATGAATCATGTGCCTAAATATGATAAATTAAAAGCTTCAATGTGAATAAAATATGTATTAATTTATAAAATCTCGAATCAAATTTTTTTAAAAAGGCATCATTAACATGTTTTATTCGCATTTTTAACTATTTAAAATTTTAAAAATATTGTAAATCTTAACTTATTTTTCGCATTTTATCCCTTCTTCTCTTCCTTTGAAAAAATTTCTGTTGTTGTTTCCAATCCCATCTGGGGTAGCGGAGCTACACCAGATCCATAAGTTCATAAGCCCTCAAAAAATCGAGGAGAGGTCTCTCAAGAAACTCCTCCATGGAAAAAACGAGGGAAACAAGAATATGTTGAGGACTAACCTCGTTGGAGTAACATTTTTGCAGGTTGGGAAAAGTTTGGAACGCCCGCTAAAAGAGAGGCCCTTAGTGTGCCCACTGACAAATCTGCTGATTACGCAGCAGATTTGTCACGTGTGCCCTGAAAGTCAAGGGCACCACCGGGACGCTTACGGGGGTACCAAACGTGATTTGGTGGGACAAGCCAGGCCTTATTGACAGTGTTTTTGCGGGTAGAAAATAATTCTGAGTAAGTGAGGGCCAGATTTGCAGAATCTGGAAGGGAAGTACCCTCCTTAGCCAACTGATCAGCGCGTTCGTTACCAAGTAGATCATGTGAGAGGGTATCCACTGGAAATAGATGTCATGGGAGGCTGACAGGTCCTTTAACAAAAGAAGGATTTCGTCACTAGCTTGGTCTGTTACTCTCTCCCAATTGCACAGGTGTTGAATACTGCTACGACTGTTAGTGAAGATGAAGATATTCCCGAAGGTGGCTCCAATCCTGTTACTTTTCAAACCTGATAAAATAGCTAAAAGTTCACTGCGAAACATTGAGCAAAAATCTGGGTTTCTTAATGATTTTGAATCTTGGACTTCATTAGGATAAAGAGTGTAAACTCCACTCCCGGCGTGGTGCTGAACATCACCACTACCATCAGTATAGATCTTAAGATCTTCAGCAGGAACTAGGTTTATAATTTCCAAAGCCAATTGCCTCAAGTGCTTCGGAGGATGATTGCCCTTAGTGACCTCAGAGAGCAGTGTAAAAATTTCTTTTTAGCATGAACACTTTTTACATGAAAAATTTTTAGCATGAATTTAAAAAAAAAATATGAAATCATTTTACAATTTTATGAAGTATTTAGTACAAAAACCTAATAGGAGTTTCGTAAAAACATTTTGGGAATTATTTTTTTCAGAAACGGAAAAAATAATAAATAGATATCACGTGTTACACCTTTTATTAAACATATTTCAACAGATAGAAAGAAAATTGGAGATTCTAGAAATATTTTTATTTATTATATTGAAATATACAAAACATTTTTAAACATTTCCAAAAATTATTAATTTAACGTACTTATAATGAAAAAGTATATTTAAAAGAAAAAAAGTTAAGTCACTCTCTTGAAAATTAACTTTCCAATAAGACCTTTCATTAAGCCGCATAATATTTTCACATTTGAAGGAAATTCCTGGATAGAGCGCATGGAAACGTGTTTTGTGCGATGACTGCATGAAAAATCAATGCCGAAGAGAGCGAAAATAATGCAAATTTTAAATGAACGATAGTTCAATATAATGACGAGAAATATAATATAAGCCAGGGGTGGCCAAACTTTTGGGATCCGGGGTCTACTCCACATTTAAGAAAATCGACGGTGGTTAACCAATTACAGAGCTAAATTAACGTACATATTTATTTTCGGTAACAAGACAAAATGGTAAATTATGTAATTTTTCTAAAAAAAAAAAAAAAAAAAAAAAAAAAAAATTAATATTAACATTTACAAAATAAAAATTTACTGACAAAAATAATCAAAGAATTCATATATCAAAAACTGACCATCCTATTCACTTTGTTTAGTTGAAATTTAGCACTGTATATCTGCGACAAATTTATCATATTGCGGCTGTTACGAGCTTATTGCAATGCATAAACACGAAATTAAATATCCATCTGTTAAATGCGACACTGTTTGTTTTTTGTTCATGGTTGAAAAAGCAGATTCACAAAGATACCTCGATCCAAAGTATGATTTCAAATACAAAATTAATTTGTAAATATTTGGAAACGCTTCCTCAAAGGTTTTAATTTCCAAAAATCAGTATCGCTAAATATGCTCTGGATTTAAGAAATATATCGCATCTTAATTTAATGATTTCTTCCTCGACCGTGACTGATGTGATATCTATTAAATGTCCTATTTTTTCAGATATTCCATCAATGTTGACATTTTCATTAAATGGAAATATCATAAAATTTATTTCTTTCAACCTAATTAAGTCCGCGAATCTTCTTTCAAATTCTTCAAACAAAACAAGTATTGAGCGAAATCTTCGAAGACTCGATTTGGATTGTGGATTCACTCTTCCTCCATATTTTTGAAGTTTCTCAATTCATATTCTCTTAATTGAGATGCATACCTTTCTATAGTTTTCTTGAATATTTTAATCGCGCTCATCATGTCCGTTTTAGGTTTTAAAATCGCAAACCTTTAATCATAAATTTTTAAATCGTAAATCTTTGCACAGTTTGTTTTGGGTTTTAAAGCGTAAACTTTAGTAATTTTTTATTTAAAATAATTGATTGATTCTATGTCATAAGTCCTAAATTGTTAATATCCGAGGTTATTATCGGGATGGTCGCGTGGACTACCTAAAATGTCTTCTCGGTCTACCAGTGACCGCGGTTGACGTCTTGGCCATCCCTGATACAAGCCAATACTAAACTATAAACTTGAGAGCATTGGTTACGTACATGCTGTTTGTATTGGAATCATATGTATTGTATTTGGCAGACTTAATGGGATTAAATAGATTTGCAAACCACTTCATTTAGTCCATTTGATTGAAATTTTTATACACCGCAGAAAAAATCGATGAAAACAATGTGTTTTATTATAAACAAGTAAAAATGTTGTTGAAGCAAGAAAAATGAATCGATGTGAAGAGACAAAACTGATTTGCAAAATTTGATTTCGATGTTTACACATTGAAAGCACAGTAGAGGCATTTATTAAGGTGTATCAAGACATGAATTTTATGGAACTAAATCGATCAGTTGAAATGCTCAAGAGGGTGAGAGATCTCATACTTCATAATCTTCTACAGTTGGAATGGGATATATTGTAACAAGCATTCACCAGATTTGATACCTTCTCATTATTTGTTCCAGACTCTAAAAAACATTCAAACAGTAAAATATTTACTTCAAATGAGTAAGTCAAAATTCTCGGGCATCATTTTACCAGCAAAAACCGAACATTTTGTGTTTCTGCCAAAAGTTGGGCCATAAAACATTCATTCACGTCAGGAAAATCGTCTTTTCATAAAAAGAAGAGTTCAATTGACGACATTAGTGTGACGTCATATCCACAACTGTTTCCAAACAAATACAATGTAAACATTTGTTTAATATTGTATTTAAGAGTGCCTTCTTGACAAACTTGGAGATTTTTGTTTGGCCATCGATTTTATTGGTGATTTTTGTTGGCACAGAACAATAAATTGTTCTGTTGCAACCAGAATACGATTGGATTTTGCCTAGCTTGGTGATTAACTGTGACTACAATTTGGCGAGAATCAAAGGTTAAGCAAACAAAAGGTTAAAAGTTTTAGCAGACACGTTATCCTTAAATAATGAATATCAATTTCAAAAATAACAATTTAAATTAACAATTTAATTTTATCACCGAAGTCTATGGCAGTTTCAATGATAAATGGCGCTTATCAGCAAATGTTTGGAAAAAGTTGCTGGATATGACGTCACAACTAATGTCGTCGATTATCAATTTTTTGTCTTTTCCATGTACATTTTATCAGCTACAGTACATATTTATTGCAATACTTTTCATGTCACCATAAGAAAATATTTGATTAAAACGTATTTAATAGTTTAAAATATTTTTAAATCCTTCATTTTACAATAAATTATATCAACTTAATTTTCTCTACTAAAAGATTAAAATATAAATCAAGATTTATTTGACAACTTAATTTTTTTCAAATAAATATTGCTATTTATATTTTAGTCATTTTGGTAATTTTATTTAAACGTGAGATATTTTGGAGGTTCAATATTTACATCTATGTTTATTACCCTAGCTAGCTACCGGCTAGCTTCTTGTAAAGTAATATATGCTTATGAGAATCACATGTGTCTTGCTTTGCACACATTGCTGTCTGAATGATTTCTGGAAACAAATTAAAAATTTTTAATGGGTATTCTTAATTGCGTTTATAATTGCATTAATCAACAAAGCCATTAGATATATAAAGAGCTCCTAGCACACATACTTTCAATCTCTTTTCGTAGCAAAATTACATTTATCTGTTAGTAACGAAAGTTTTCCGCTAGTTTTGTTTGCAAAAACGTTGGCGAATACGCTATATAAAATGAAGAGAATTGCTTTAAAACACTGTATTGTAAGATTTGTGTGAAAACATAATTAATTACAAGGTATCTGAAATGGAATTATCAGGCTACCAGATCATAATTTTCTTTCAGTTCTGTTGCGAGCTACAGAATGTCATCAAATCATATGTACTACTTCATGTAATACTTCCAAATATAAACAAAATAGCTTGGTCCAAAAGTGACAATCTTGGCCAAGAAAATTCCAATTAGGCACCACTAATTGGCACAAGTTTTCTCAATTAGCAATAAGTTGAGATAATGCTAATAATGAATCTATAATGGACGCCAAGTTATCTCTAATATTGGGCATGCCAAGATAAGCCAATATTGATCTTATAATGGGTGACAAGAAATAGTCCAAATATAGAAAATGCCAAGAGGAGTCAAATAATGTGAACCAATAGTTTTCCCTAATATGTCATGTGATAATGTAACGACTTAACCGCTTCCGTTACAAATTTTTTTAAAAAAAATTGCAAAAAATCATCACATTTTTTTATTTTATTGCTAAATATAAGGAAACGAAACAAAATAAAATATGTAGGTTTTAAGTTGAATTTTTAATTTTTCACTGGTGTAAAAGCATGTAGTTTTAATATTAGTTTACAATCCCGAGTTATCTCGGGCAAAAAAGTTAAATATTAGTCTTTGTATGATAGTTTTTGAAACAAGGGAAACACAAAGTGATACCTGACATTCCGTACGCTGGTATCTGGTCTTATTTCTTAAGGCATCATTAACATTGTTTTACTTTTTATCAACACAACTATCCTCCTTTGTACATTACTAATCCACAAGCCGTCGTATACTATACCATAGAGAAACATGTGGCCAATCCCGGGAAAGAACCGCGAAATTAAAGAAAAGGCAAATTGCATGTTAAAACAGAATATTTCCTTTCATTTCCTCCAGGCCGAGTAAAAACGTGATTAAACAAATCGTACTGACAAATTTTGCTTCACCCGAGTTTTCTCGGGATAATAATTAACTGCAATATATTCGAACCCGAGATAACTCAGGATAATAAGGCAAGCGGTTAATATGCCATATTATTGGTCCAAGTTATTTCTAATCTTAGGCATATCAAAATTTTGCGAAAATATAGGATAGCAAGAGAACATTTCTATCGACTTTTTCAGCTGTTTAATTGCTTTTCTAATTTATTAAGTATTTACACGTTTTCTTTTTTTTTTTTTTTTTTTTTGATATTTGCAGTAACAAAGTTTGGTTATCATGAAAATTTGTTATCTACTTGAATTTAAAATTATAATCGAAATTAAAATATGCCATATTTGTTGCTTAGACACATTAGATTTTATTTTTTTACATGCAATTCTTCTTGCAATTCAACAAGATCAAATCTTGATGTAGCCTATAATTTATTTAGGGAAAGTTGCATTCCAAAATTCTATTTTCACTGCAGTAGCTATCTTATTAGCAGTGAAAAACGTGTGTGAGAATCTGAAGAACTTGCAACAGTAATACAATTATTTGAATCAGAAATCATGGCTGCTCCATTCATTTTATAGTCTGAAAAAGAAGGCGATGAGCAGCCAGATTCATGCTATAGCTTAAGTGGCATAGAAGACTAGAGCTGATTCAATTGATTGGAAACAGTAGAGTTGCTGCAACTGTTACCATTGGTGCCAAATCATTGCAACAAATGCTCTAATGATTTGGTGTTGGAGCGTCCTGGCTGTCTCTAAACTGCATTTCATGACCAAAATGTCTTACCTAATGGAAGAAAATAGTATTCAAAGTATCACGGCAAAGATCAATGGATGTATTTAATGATATTTCTGTTCTGTCCTCTGAATCACTTCTCTTGCTTTGAGTAAAGGCTGAGATTTCCTCTACGAGAGACTTTTGTATCAAGATTCATATTAGAACAATCAAAATGATTGCATCAATAAATCATAAGTTATTAATTGATGTTATACCTCTTCAACGTGAGCTCTAGCATAGAACTTCAAATGTGTTCTTTGCCGTTACTGTTAAAAAATAGCTTTGATAGAAAAAGTGCCGTGAATTTTGATCAATAAAATGAAAGTACTAATTGTTTATATGCATGAATTCTGATTTTGCATATGTTTCTTATACAGTACACAATAAATACTTTTTTCTAATAATTTAAGAGAAAGCAGTATGTTAAAAAACAAATTAAATTTTATGATGTAACATTTATTTTTCTGGGTTAAGAATTATTTCATGAGTGCTTGATTCTACTCTATTGTAAGCATCTGTGAAATCAATTAAAATCAAAGACCAGGATATGAAAAAAGATGAATTTATTCAAAAGTTAAATTTTTCGTATTAACACATGTAGTCATAAATGTATAATAGTTTATCAAATGGAAGAGAACAATTTTATTCTGTTAATAATTTTCGTTCTGAAATGCAAGTTTTTTTTATGTTTTCGATCTCAAAGTCAAAACAAATGAATGCGTGATTTAACTACCCAGTAGGTCTGTCTATTCAAAGATAACAAAATTTGCTGATTGCGCGATCTATTGAAGAGCGCTTTTGACATGCAGTTTCATTTAGATCAACAGACGTCGTTATTTGTTAACATTGTCATCAGAAATGACTGTTGAAAAAGCGATTGACGAATGTGTTCCTTATGATTATGAAAGTGATGCAGATTTTTCGGTGTTTCAGTGCAATATAATTTTTTTCAGTCCGTTATGTATTCCTCAGTTTTATACATTTTATTTTGTATTAATAAAAAAATAATAGAAAATAACTATAATTGAACTTCAATTTATTAAAAAAAATGCAATAACAATTAAAATTGGTTTTTCTGACAGCTTAGTTTCTTATGATAAAATTTTCTAGAGAAAATGCGTGTTTACTAATTCGGTCTACAAAATAAGCAGTCGGAGGACTTCTATAAACAGCTTACAAGCATGATTTTAAATAATGAAAATTCAGAATCTACATTAAAGGCATCCAGCCAATAAAAAAATGAACTTTTGATTGAAATTTTAATTAAAGTTTCCCACATAAAAATGTACAGATTATGAAAAAACTCAAATACATCGAATAAGCTGTAATGCGAATATTAAAAGTAGAATCCTGCTTCGTTAGGTGAAGCATTAAGGATCGCCGTCCAAAATAATGCTTTTTCAAAACAGTCATAGAAGAGATATAAATATTTTCTCTACTATCCTTCTTGAAGCGAGAAGAATTCCTGCGCAGTACCACTTAAATTAGTAAATGTAACTTTACAGTAAATTCAAATCAGCTTTCTTAGTGTTTTAAAGTGATTGTTGTGTAATAGAAACTTTTTACTCCGTTTCATGAAGCCTCGATAACTGCTGCGGTCAAAAACGATCTTGCAATTATTTCTATAAGAGTTTATCATAATGCGGAATTATTTCTCAATTTATGTGTTGATTGGAGAAGTAAGCTCATTGTGCCTTATGTGAAATTATCCCCCAGGGGTGACAGTCCCGGCTTCTAAATGACGACCCACTTTCAGGGTCCACTAGACACTTCCTTCCCTTGTAGTACTGAAAAGATGGATCCCGAACTACCATAATTCAATTATCAAACAATCTTTTAGTGTCATAAAGTTTCGTTTCCATGACATTTTTTAAGAACAGGAAAAGTTTATAATTTAACTACAAAATATATTTTGTAAAATTTATTTCATAGATGTGGTGTACTTTGACATCTGGTTTAAACATAATTTAACCCTTCTTTGCATAATGGTGGAAATTTCCATCATAACCTACAATGCCCAAAAATTATATAAAAGAACAAGTTCACTTTAAGTTGATCGTGTTTGGATACCTTTTTAATGTCCATTGCATAAAAAGAAACATAGCTGTCAAAAATAAACAAGTGTCATTATCAGTG
>JAPDSC010147540.1:3879-19317 GCA_026290005.1 Latrodectus geometricus
ATATATATGGAATTGTTTTCTAAAATTAAATTAATGAATGTAAGTGCAAACAAATATCAATACTAAATATAAATTTTAATTCTCATTCGTGAGGTATGAAGTATATTTATGATAATATTGTACTGTTTCTGATACTTCTTAATTTTGTTTAACTCACTCTGCTTTTAATTTTTTAATTAACTCACTCTGCTTTTTAAATATATGAAATTGCATATTGATAATGAAGGCTTTAAAAGTATATAGTATATTCTGAAACAAAACTACTAGCGTTATTTATAATTAACTGGAATTTTTTTATATATTTATCTGTTTTTTTCGTTATATCTTCCTCAAAAGAAGAAGGAAGAAAACGAAGGGTACTATTACCTCTTCAACACAGTACTTTAATTGATAAAAAACTAATTTTTTTTTAAATTTAATGAGTGTATGTTTTGAAAATAACTCTCTTCCTCAGCTATCTGGTAGTGCTAAAAAAATTGTGAATGAACAACACTCACAAGTGTTCTTCAAGTGCCAAAAAAGAAAACTGATATTTTTGATATTTTGTTTTTTTTGTATATATTTTGATAATGTATAGTTTTTTGTTCAAATTTATTTCCACCCATTTGGTTCATTTTAATGTTTCTTTTATTGATTTGTTTTTACATAGATTTAATATTTTATTATGAAAAATCATCTTGAGATTTAGAGACAATACCCATAATTCTTAAAATGATAATGCTCAAAAATTAAAACTAAGGCAAAATGAAAAAAAAAAAAATTAAATGTAATATTTAAGAAAAAAATGAAGAAATTAATAAATCAAACATTTTATAAGAGTTTACTTATATTAATAACACATTTAAGCATTTATTAGGACTTAACTAAGTTATTAAGTTTACAATATTCTTATGAACAATAATAAGTTATATAATTTAATTTTTAAAGAATTATGTATCCAGACCTTTAATATAAAACAAATATGTGTGCGTATTGATGAATGAAATATTCATTAAATGTTCTTAATGTCACGTACAAAACTGAGAAAATAGTCAGAATTTATTTATATTATATGAGGGATGACATGTGACCTTTTTACATGATGCAACTACCCTTTACAGAATAAAAGGTCTAATGTTCGATCCTAACCTCTGTCAAGCAACAAGATGAATGTTGCTTTTTTTCTTTCAGATATTTGGTAAGTACTTCCAAAAAAAAAAAAAAAAGTCCACAGGGTAACCATTTCTTAATTTAATGCTACACGTGAATGTGACATACTATCGATGTAAATATGGCTTATCAATTTATTGAAAACCTGATATTAACATTTCCATTGATTGTTAAAGTAATAAATTATTAAAGAAATTTGCTTATATTATACCTTTAGAAAATGAATGAATGTCATATCTTTATTCATTAAAAGATTTATTTAATATTTGACAGTTTAAGACACATATATCATTTTAGAATTGCGAAAAGATAGTAACATATCAAATATTTTAAACTATAAACTGGAATAGAAATCGTTTTCAAAATAAGTAGCAAATACCGTGGGATAAAAGAGATTTCTTTATTTTTAGAGAAAAATTTATCTCCATAGTATTGTTAATAAAAGAAAAAAGTGTTGAGAAATTTTACAAATTAATATAAGTTATTGAGAGAATCTCATAAAGCACATATTTTAATATAAAAATAAAAAAATTCTTGATATTATTTATATCATTTTTTGTCTAGAAAAATAACTGGAAATTCGAATAATTTTAAGCCAAATATTATTTCCATCTGGAATAAAAATAATGATGTTTTTCAAACTTGACAGAATTGCTAAAAAAAAAAAAAAAAAAAAAAAAAATTGTATAAAATGGGAGAAAAAAAATATTAATACGGATTCTAGCCTTACATACAATAATTGCTTAAATTTGTAAATCGAAGATATACAGCCATTTACATACAGAAACATAACACTCACTTCCTGTTATTCAGTCCAAGGATTGAATCTGAAACCTTTCGTTCTAAGCAACAATATCTTGCCATTAGTTTACTGGAATCCCTTAAATAACTTGGTATTAGGAATTTAGTGTAACACTGAAACTATTAAAAAATAACTATAATAGCAATCACTAGTAATACGTACAAAATAGAGACAAAATCTCTCCGATATTCAAAGTTAATTAAAACAATAATTTATATTAAAATTTTTAGCCCAGTAATTGCAAACACATTGTCATGGCTAATCGTCGCCTAGAGGTAGAGTTGCGTCCTTGTGAGCATAAGGCCTTGGCTTCGATCCCAGACACTGTTAAATAACGGTAGATGGATGTTGCGCAAACATCCATCTACCGTTACTTGCAATTTTGCCAGGGTGGGTGCTTGAGAGTTTTCCGGATTTGCTCCCTTGCAACGCATGAATACGGCCCACTACCTATGAAAAGTCCTCATTGGAGGCAATTTACGCAATGTTTATTAAAATACCGTACAGTGGCATTTGGTCCACTACACGGCGTCAAAACACGATGTCATTGTATCACGTGGTCTTGTGATAAGACAGCGATTTTTGAAATATATGATCCGGGATCCGATCTCAAGCACTGTTGAACAATAGGAAATGGATGTTGTAATTTTGCTTGCACGTCTGACGGGGTGGGTGCTTGTGAATCTTCCAAGTTTCCATGTCTACAAAACGTTCTCCCGGAAGGCATTTAACATGGTAGATACGTTATAACAATTTCAAATTATTAGTTTCTATAAACTTAAGACACCGTGTCCTTAATACACGTGGTGTTTAAGCACAGAGTGGCTGTGGCATAGTGGTATGACTGTCTCCTTAATAGAGGGACACGTGTTCGATTCCAGTCATTGTTAAACCAAATGAAATGGACGCTGTGCTTTCAACTTCTGCATGCACTTCTGTCAGTTTGGGTCTCGGAGTTTTAACCACAATTTTTCCTGGTTTTTTCCCTTGAGACTTGTGAATACGGCCTGGTACTTATGAAAAGACTTCATAGATATCAAGACTTGATGAATGCAACATTCTTTTAATAGTTCTCAATGTGATGTTCTGTTATGCTATGTCCAAAAAATATCAAAAACAATATTCAGATTACACAAATATATTCTATAAATGTAGTTTAATTTAGAAATAATGCTATCTACATGACTTTTAATATTAATTTATTTTAAAACATTTAAAAATAATTTTTATTTTACTACATTTTGATTTCAATAATGATAATTTTCCTTATTTTATTTACTATTTTCAATGTACCATTTCGAGTTTAAGTAGTTTTGAAGCAATAATAGTTTTACGTTAAAAATAAGCTCAAAGTTTAAAATTTTTAGTAGCTAAAATTTGAAAGTTAATGTCATATACCACAAAAAAAAAATCATAAATACATCCTTAAATTGAAGCTGCAACGAATATTTTTAATTATGTGGAAAATTGTGTCTGAAATTATCTCTAAAAATGTTGTTTGAATTTTTTAAAATTGAAATAAGCGTAAAAATACTGAGTAATGCAAAAATTTAAAAGGTCGCGTTATTTTCCGATTTTGTATTTATATATACTTCTTGATAAATATAAAAGCAATGATTTAAATATTATTTTAACATCTTGAGAATTGACTTAAATTGAAGGTGTGAGTTAGGGCAGTCTAGTTGATTTGGGTAAAAATTTACTGTACGGTCCCTCTTAGCAACTTTTTCAAAAAATTGCCAAAAATCTCGCCAACTTTGCCAATCTTTGTGATGTCTGAAAATAAACAGAATATTCCATTTCGCATACAATATTCCTTTGGTTGGTTCCTATTTTATCAGAATACCCCATTCTTCATGGTCGGAATCCCTCATCTGTGATTGGTCAGAATTGGTTGGGTTACCAGAAAATGTTATTTATCGCTAACTTTGAAAAATCTCGCCAAGAGCGACCGTACAGTAAATCTGAGCCTTGATTTGTTTATTGAAAGATAAATTAAAAATGACTTGATTTCATTTACTAGAATAACTTAAGTTAATGAGATGCATTAAGTTTACTACTTTTTAGCTAAAATGTTTCAATGATTTAAACTCTATTTTATAGATCATATTACTGATTAATTTTTTTACTGTTTTTGAAATTAATTTAAAGAGGACGTTAAAATAATTATAAAAATATCAGATTACCTAATTATAATAAGCAATTTTATTTGATTTGTTCATCTCAATGTAAGGTATATATAAATAAATATCTTAAAGAGAAATATACGATTTCTCAGTAATGACCTTGAAAACTTTGAGTGAAATTAAATGTTAAAAAATGTGGCAGTTAAGTTTAATAAACTCTAAGTCATAATTTTCTTTAGATAAATATAATTAAGGCTTTTTTCTCTGGTCATATACAAGGGAAAAAAAATCATAGAAGCAAATATTTTGTAAAACTGAAAAATTTAAAATTTGTTCCATCTTAATAGCATTTATCCTTTTTTCTTTGGACAAAAAAATAATTTTTTCTTCAAAAATATAATTTTTTTTGAAGAATTTTAATTTTTCAATATTTATTTCATTTTTATACTTGCCTGAGAGATGTGAAATCTTTTTGAAATCAATATTGAAAAGAGCTTCATTGTTTGAGTAAAAATGACTCATACAGGGGATCTATCACTGGCCTAGTTATTTTTTCATTCAAATCATTTTTTCCATTAGAATTGATTAAATAAATAAACAAAATAACCCCGAGAAGCTCTAATAATCAATGGATGATGACTCATCCCTCTTGATGACACCCAAGAAATATTCCAGTTTTCCTTTAGAGAGGCCCAGAAAGTACATTCCCTCATTTCCTAGTGTCATGCAGAAAAAACATCGTTATCGGTATCCCTACCAAACGATAAAATTCCGATACGATTTTAAACACAGCGAAGCCCCAACTCCAGTGCGAAAATCGAAAGGCGCAGGTAAAGAGAGGAGAAGAGGGGGGAAGTGAGACGAAGCTATTTCACTTCACTTCAAACCAACGCGTCGTCCAACCAACCGGCATCATAATCTCACAAGGCGGGAATAGAACCGGTCGTGGAGAAAAGTCGCTTGCATTTCTGAGGAAATAACCGCATCCTTTGTCCGTTCTCATAAGGGAAGAAGTGAAATTATCGTTTTCTTTTTCTGTGAATTTTATAATATCTATAAACCATTTTGGAATTACAACGAGCTTAGTTGCACATATCTGTCTTCCATCATTTATAAGTGAATTTCCTCAATTTCTTCTGTGTAGAAATTATCGTCTGAAAAATTATCGAAGCTTTTGTTTTTCGGTAAGTATTCCAAGTTTGAAATCTTCCTTTTTTTTCCTTACTGTAATAGTCATGGATTCGATTCCAACGTATTGTTTGTGCAAACGATTTTTCGGAAACATGGAGAGTTTTCTGCTCGGTACTGCTTAGCGAGGGAAGTGAGGACCCCTCACCGAGAGCTGTCCGATCGATAGGTGGACGTGACGTGTGTTGCTAAGGGAGCAGTAGAAAGGATATACATTTCACAAAAACCTTCTCTTCTGTTGATGCACGTATCGAAAAGAGTGAATGAGTAAATGAAAATGGTGATGGTAGCCTTGCACCCTATTTTATATAAAACAGGAAAAAAAAAAAAAAAAAATGGTGCTATTCTTGATATTTTTTCTGTTTACTTTCTTGTATACTGGAAAATGTTTGTAATATTGTAAGCGATTGCAATTTTTAAACAGGAATTTATAATTTCACTGTTCAATATTTAATTAAAGAGTATTAAAAATACTATTAAGTGTATTTAAAAAATTAATTGTTTATTCAACTGTAATTGTATTCTATATGAGTATATTTGTTTGGTAGTGAATATAATTTAAAAAGGAAATATAAGAATTTATTAAAGAAAATTTAATAATTTTTAACAAATTTATATAATTTACTAAAATAATTATAAGATTTTAACTCAACATATTTTAATGTTGATTATAATAATTAAAACTAAATAAAATGGAGAAATTAATTAATTTTTTAGATAAATTTATAACAAAATGGCTTATTTGATGTACTTTATTTATTATATATTGTTACTATTATAAAAAGCTATGTATTATGTGTGAGTGCATATCATTAAAATTATTAATATAATATAAAGCTAATAATTTAATCATATATTTATTAAATAATTATAATAATTACTAACAAATATCGTGATATTTCAATTAAATATCTAATTGTTACTTAATTATTAAATTATTATCGGGAATAATATGAATAATTACTTCAACTTTTAATTATATATAAATATATATTATATTTCTAATTACAATATTATTTCAAATGTTTTCAGTTTAAAATAATTTCATGATACATTCTATTTTTTAATGCGAAGATTTTTCAATTAAATAGAAAAATTCAAAAATAAAGTTCATCACAAAAAAATAACTTATACCTGTTTTGAAGATTTTTAATCATTTATAAATGACAAAGAAAACATTAATGTACTAAAAACAATTCCTGTGATGACATATTTATGATACGAAATATAAAAGTTTAGAATATTTGTTGATGAATTATTTTCTGTACTAATATTTTATTTTAGCTATCAATCATTCTAAATTATGATTATGATACTCAAAAAAAGATTTTTCTTTATTCCTTGTATTTTTCATTCAAATTATTAGTATTATTTTTATCTTATAATACAAAATAAAATATAAGTCAAACAGCAATTTGCAAAGTAAAAACTAACCTACATGACTTTTGTTTATTTAATTTACTGGAATTTATTCCTTTTCTTTTATCCTCTTTTGTGATTGGATATTTATTGCCACTAGACAAAGTTGGTTTGATGTTTTATTAAGCTCATGGTGTTATCGAAATAAAAATCATAACCCGGAACCAATTACATTCCAAAAATTCCTGAGATGAGGTTTATAGCTTTTTTTTCGCCCCAGGCAATTATGGGAGAATGTTACGTTATAAATTGATTTTATGCCAGACCTAAAAATATAAGTAAATACCAGAGATACATATGTTCCCTTATAACGTTGTCTTAAAATGAAGTATTAATTTTATCTGTTACTTTGCGAATGTAATGGTTTGTATTTGTTTCCCATTTAATTATGTAAAATTTCTCCTAAATTCTACTTTTGGCTTTTTATCGCCTTTGGTGATTTTGGAATATTTTGATCAATGATACATTTGAGCTGTAATTCATATTCAATTTCTTATTAAAAAAATACCTAATTTCATATAATAATTAACAATATCATGCTGGTACTCATTTGAAATCACAGCTTCCTATTGGTAAATTTAATAATGGTTTTATCTACTCTAAATATCTGTTATTACCCACTCTAAATATCTGTTATTATTTTCACTAATAAAGAAGAAAATTGTCAGTGGTCATTGGCAAGATTTTCAGAATGTTGCTGGAAATCCTGGATTCGATATTTCAAAATAAGTTTGTAATGAAAAATTTAACATTAAAAATATTTTCCCCAAGATGGTGTCAATTCACAAAATTGTTCCAAAATGGCGAATACCAGAATATCTAATATCGCCGCTCTGTACAAGATCAATTGTGAAGAAATACCCAATTATAATTATTATTCAAATGTCACTTTTTCCTAATTTCTAAGGGAAAGTAAATCATTGTTGCCTCTTTTAGAATATTCAAAATAAATAAATAAAAAAAAAAGCTGCTAACTGATTAGAACAAATTTCTTTGTTGAACCTAATTTTAGACCATTAATTTTAAAAACGAATTGAGAAACTTCATTTATTTACTAAGAAGAGGTAAGCTTCTTATTGAATGAAACAATGAAATAAATATTCCAAATTAATATAAATTGGAAAGAAAAAATCTATTCAACATAATTAACAATGTATAAAAGCAAATTCTTATAAAAAATATTTACAGTTTTTTTTCATTTGAAATTTCTTACAAACAGAAATTGAAGAGAGGTAAGCATGAAAAATCACTTTGTCTACTTGTCAATGGTTGAAAATTGAAAAATTCTCTTTTGAAAGAAGCTATTTTCATAAAAATTGGCGTCTTTCATATGCGCCAACAACAATAGTTAATGCTCGTGATCCTGAATATGCAGATGTGAATCTTGTCTCTGAAAAATCTCCCCGCTTACCAGATGTGGTTGATCACCTTGTCAAGGACAAACAAATCCTTGTCCTGTAGCACCTGCACGACTTGCCCTTCCCCAACCCCTCTCTACAAGTTCCTCCACTTCAAGATTCGAATTCTGCATAGTAGAAATCCAGTTGAAAATTTTCTGCACGTAAATTTTAAAATGATTTTTATCTTTTCAAAATATAAAACTCTTTTCCGAAAAGTGATTGCTCTATGTCATAAAAAAGCCCTCAAAAAATCAATATCCATTATAAAATAATTTGGCACATTAATTATTAATTCGAACTTAAATAGTTCGGTTGGTTTCTCCCCACCCTCCACTTAATGATGGAAAAAATAAAAATCGTTTACAGCACATAGACGTAGTGTAATGCCTGTACTTTATCGTTATAAATTTTTTCTATCTTATCTCACTGTTGCTACAAAAATAAAATAGAATTTTAGTGTTTTACTTCAACATGTGTATGTATTTATCGCTTTTTAATCGTAAAACTTATTTTTCTAACATACCAACTGTAAATGTTTTGAGTCAGGTGTTACGGTGAAATTTGTCGTTAAAAAATATACCAACTTTATAGCGTCTGCGATTTTGTTGTAATCATCGACCAAAAATGTTAAAAATGAAAGCCAAAAAATAATCAAATTCAAAAAATTTTTCTTTTATGTCCTTTTATATTATATTAATTTCCATTTATTTAATAAAAAAAATTCATTTATTTAATTATTATGAAAATTATTTCCATTAAATGTATAATTATTTTAAATTGAGCTAATCCCTAATTTCTTGGTTAATAATTTTTTTCCATTGGATATATAATTATTTTAAATTGAGCTAATGCTTATAATTTTTTAAAGGTGAAATGAATATGCAAAAATAATTCCATAAATATTTTAAAACACACAAATTTTTAAATATTTCGTACTTCGCTCTATATAAACTCTTACTACGAAAATTAATGTTTTCATTTCGTAAGGGCGTAAAAAGCATTTTGCAATTTAAGAAAATAAATAATATTTTTTATTTCTTGCTTTTAAATACTTCAATCAAATCCTTATTATCTTAAGATAATTGAAACAAAATATTTCATTAATTATCAAGATTTCGCGCTTTTTTACATTTTCTTAATCTATCATAGAGATGAGTTTTACTTAGATTTTCTATAGACAAAATTAATTCTTTCGCTATATTCAGTAGACATCTTGTTATTTAATTTACAGATACAAATATAATTATTTGTCTTACGAAAATAATTCAATAATATAAACATTGTCTATGGGATAAAAAAGCAGTATCTTACGTCATTTGATAAAAGTGCTGAGCATTAGATTCAAAATTAATTAAAAGCAATTTTTGCTGATTTTGTTAGTGTTTAATCATTCTTTAAATATAAACAATGATTTTTTACTATACAACAATTAATTTTTCTTTTAGATTTTTCTGCAAAAGCTGATTAATATATTTAAAATAAATTTTTATACACTAATGTTAAACTAAAAAAATCTATGTTTGTTTGTTTATTTATTTTTTTAACTTGGACTTTAATTAACAGGATAACCTTTAAGATTGATTTTTTTTTTTTATCTAAAATTTCCCATTCTTTTTTAATTTTATGATTAACATTTTTTTAAATGTATGTATAAATATTTTTATTTAAACAATTCTGGCATAAAAATAGAAATGAGTGATTATGACACACAAAAAGTCAAATGTTTGCATTTGTAAAATATTTTAATTTTTTTTGCCTTTGTTTTTTGAAAAAATATTAGGTACTTTTCAGTTATCTGTCTGCTATATTATAAAATTTCCCACCAAAAGGTACAAAATCTCCTATCCTTTCTGTAAATATATAAATGTTTATCTTCATTTTATTATTAATTATTATGTGTTATTATATTATATTATTTATTCTTATTCATAGAGAGGTACTGCATTTTGTCGTTTCTTTTGATATGAGGATACAACAAATAAAAATATATATATGTACCAATAATTTTCATTATCGTTATATAGTTGCTTAAAAACTGCATATTAATAAAGGATATATTATAAGTATTTATTCTATAAAAGAAAATAAATAATTTATAATTGGGAATATTTTTTTTCTTAATAATTAAAAAAAAAAAAAACGAGGGATATAGTTGCAAGTTTTTAACAGTAATTTATTTGATAAGGACTTCTTTAAAAATATCGCTGCTATCTGGTAGCGTTAAAAAAATCACAAAAGAACAACTGTCATTCACAAGTGTTGATGAAAAATGCTGAAAGGAGAGATGATTTTTTGAGATAATTTTTATTTTTTACTTCATATGTTCAGTCTTTTATTTATTAAATTTATTTTTTATAGATTTGTTTTTATATGCATTTTTTCTAGTAAAAAGTTTTCTGAAAATTAAAAAAAAAATGTTTTTTAATTTTTTAAAGGAAAAAACTTTTTTTCCAAACGTTAACTGTAGTTAAAATTAGAAATATAAGCGTTTTAGTATGTTCAATAATTTTCATAAAAAGCATAAAATTTTTAATTAGGGATTTTTTTTACGGATAATAAATAAGTTAAAGGACTTTATAAATTTCATGTGCAGTATTAACTTTTATTTATTTTTTTTTTGTCTATTCAGATATTTTGTTTTATACTTCGTATTGTGATTCAAGTTTTGAAGAATTTCTTTAATACAGACTACTTGAGGATGTTAATCAAGCATTTTAATCCTTATTGCAAATAAAAGAACCATCGCGTGCTCTCATTGTTATATATTAGAAATTTGATAATCACATTTATAAATGAAGCTATTGACCTTGAAATGACATTGAATTATTCAGAATGGAAGGTTTCAAGTTCGATCTCAACTATTGTTAAACAACAAGATATGGGTGGAGCTTCTCTGCATATATGTCTGTTGAATGAGTACTTGCGAGGTTTCTGAGTTTCCTTCCTTGTAATAATTAATAATGGTCTACCATCTCTGAAAAATCCCATCAAAATCTACATTGCTTTCTTCTCTTTAGTGTCTACAATAATAAGTAAAGCAATTGTCGAATATCGACTGTTGTTGCAAATCAACAAGAGTATGTATGGACTGAAACTACTTTTGCATACTAATTAGTATAAAAATTGCGGATTAAAATATTAATGAATGAAGAAAAATTCCTCACATACACACATATGTTCCGACTACCATACGTAGTAGAAAATGTAGATGTAATGTTTGATTTACACTTTCTACTAAGTAGTCATCTTTATAGATACATGATTAATAGTATCTGTCCTCTTTAAATTAAGATTAAAATCTCTTAAAATGTAGACATTATATGTGTTCTATTCTCCTATTCTAATTTTCCTAAATTAATAATTCCAAATTCTCATTAAGGTATTTTCGCATATTTTTTTAAGAATTGAAAAAATGTCTTACTATTATAATTCTTCCATTGCAAGAATATGTTTTGCAATAGGAAGAAAATGTTGCTTACTTTATTTTAATTAAGTTTATCCACCACAAATTCTTCCATTCGAGCTTGATAAGGATTTCTATTATCCTCTGTCCTAGTAATAAACTATATTTTAATAGTTATCTACGAAGTAATTGTTATGACATCTCTGTGTTTTATTTTCAGATACTCCATTAAACCAGTTTAAACCAGCACATTAACTAATTTTAAATCCAGACATCACTTTAAAATCACTGGTGTCTTAACTTCTACATTACTTTCCGACCCAGTTTGTGTATTTAATTGTTTCTAGCGTGTCGCACAAATGGCCTGTTTTTATTAATTAGAAATATTTTAAAATGTATTGACTGTTTCTAAATTTAAAAGAGTAAAGTATTTTTATACTGCACTTATAAGGACAGTAGCCATTTTAGTTTTAAATATTGTGGCATGTCATTAAAGGTTAACATTTGTTGGCACGAAAAAGCTTGGGAAGGACCTCTTCAAAGGAAAAGATTACCAGCTTGGAAATTGTGATTACTGAACCACATGTGAGGAGTTTTGGAATTACGGATGTTGGTTTGGGATTACTTGTTCCTTGTAAGGATTCAGCTATACATTTTATTTCTAAATGCCACACATTGATGACTCACTGCTACAATTGATTATTGAGTCACTGCACTATTGGACTTAATAATGAGAAAAAGTCAATCAAAGTTGGAATATATAAAATAAACAATTAGGAGGAAAATTTTAAATTCCTAAAATTGGAATCTGTTGTAGTGGCGTATAATACATTCAAATATAATATTTATATAGATTTGATTATTAGTTTTTAACTCATATAAATCAAGAATCTCAAAATCTGAATGTTGAGCATTAGTCAAATGACACATATTTGTGTCCCATTTATAATCAATTCCTTTACTTGTTTCAAGACACTCATAAGTTATTTTGGGTTGTTAAGAGTTTCATTTAAACTTTCTTTTAGCATAGTAGCAGAAAAATGTCTTCTAGGGTAAAATATATTTATACTGTACAATCTATACATGATTATGAATTCTGTTTTAATGATAAATATACATGGGAACAACTTTGATATACCCCCAAAAAATTACGCGCCAAATCTGGCACTCCCTACGGACTTTTTCGGGTTGCTGTTCCTTATTTTGGTGTTACCAATTCAGGTTTTTTTATCTTTTAGGTTTTTGCTGTTGCCAAATTTAGTATTTTCTTGTATTTTGTAACATTTTCTGAGTTTTTTTTAAAAGTTTTTTTATGTATTAATTATTTGTATTTAGCAAGAATGCATCTTGGCGAGTAAAAAAAGACGCCAAAAACAGGTATTATGGTTGGTGAGGGAAAAAAAAGTCGCCAAATTTCCGATTTGGGGAAATTTTGATTTATCAAAGTAGTTCCAATACATGATTTAAATTTACCTTTTCATTCGATCGTTATACTTTTACCATCAATTATTTTTTTTCAATAAATATTTTTGAAAATTTTAATATCGGTATTGATAGTCTACCATATCAATATTAAGATTATTATTATTATTTTTTTTTGCATATTATTATAAAAAGAGCAAATTTATTAGAATATTTTATTTTCTGTATCGATATATTTTCATATTTTTTATTTCCGAATCATGGAAATATCAAACTTTCAAAGTAAATAGTTGATGGAAAAACATATTCTTAGAAAAGTAAATAGTTTATTTTTATTTGAAGAACGTCATGTACGTTGTTTTGCATGTCATTTCTCTGATTTTGTATTCATGTCTTCAGGCAATTTTTTTTTTTAAAAATATGTCAAATCGTTGCCATTAGTTTCCTGGAAGCATTTGACGTCAAATTCTAAAATCTTTATTTTTTTGTTTTTCAGAATCCGCGTCTCAAATTGTCAACATAAGATATTATGATTATTGAGAGCTCTACCGGTTTTACTTCGTCTTTTATTTCTATGTTATTTAATTTAATTTTTGGAAATGCATATGCATTTCTTCCCAAGTTGATCCAGATTGTACATTATACGTAATTTTATAAGTAATTTCATTTTCCACCGTTAGTCGTCGTGCTTATGCCAATTTTGATAATTTTAAATCCAATTCAGAGGTTGGTGAAATTTCTTAGCCATGCTGTTTTACATTTCAACTGCAAAGATAAATCGTTGAGAATTTTTGTACGTTCTTCTTATTCCAGTTTCAGATATTATAGTCTTAATTGAATATTTTCAAAAGAATAAATATTAAATTGAAGCAAAGAATGAAGACAATAATGGTCATGTTTTTGCATTTTTAAATATAATTAGATTTTGATCAAATGATTTGATTTTTTTTTGATTAAATGATATGTGTAATTATCATTTGATCATAAGTAATTTAATAAAAAGTGATTAAAATCTGAAGAGAAAAAAATTGACATTGTTGAAGATTATAAACTCTGATTTGGTTAAGGCAATCTTACGGCTTGAAGTTAATAAACTTGATAAATTGGAATATATAGATGTGTTAAAATAACACTGCCACTAAAATTTAAAAAAAATTCTCTAAAATTCTTATTTCAATTGATTTAAGTTTTGCTGATTATCTTGTTCGAAATTCTTTTTGTATTAGGTTGGGGATAAAGAAATCCATTATTTTTACGTGAATGTTTTGTAACTTCTTTCAGATTCACTTTGTAAAAAGGTTTAAAACAGTTTTCATCTAGATTTTTAGGTCTTGTACGAAGCTACGACTGCTGACATGCTGTCAAGTTTGACAATTTTTGATATTTTATAGACATTCTCGACGATGTTGTATCCATGCGAGGAGCATCTTTAGCATCCCAATACCCAAACGGAATCGACGAAACCAAAATTGTGCGTAACTGGTTGTTACAGTCATATATAGGACGATAAACACCTTTCACAATTTTAGCCACCTGGTTAGCATTTTCGCCATTATAAAAGAAAAACTAAAATGTATCGAATTTTCTGTTTGTTGTCTTCCATTTTTAAAACCTTGTGCTCATAACTGAATTAATCAAACAAAAAACCGCAAGAGAATATTTTAGTGTCAAATGTCACCTTTCCAAAGAGCATAAATTTGAAATTGTTTGATCGATACCTCACGAGATAGCGATCACCACAGACGTCTACCGAAAAAATAATGGATAACTTTTTCCCCAACCTAATATATGAAAACATTTAACTTGATCTTGCAAACGGAATAGTTAACTGTTCATAAGTGTTCAAAAGTAGTTACGTGAATTTTCATGACGAAATGAAGGAACTAAATTTTCGATATATTGAGTGCGTTCACCTTTTTACTTCATTACATCCAATTTCCTTTTCATGCATAGTTTAATATTTCCTATTGTTAGAATATCGTAAATAATTAACATTAGTTACACCGAGAGTTCTTTAATTAAATCGAATTCTTCTCAACGGTTTTTTTATGGAAAAGGGGGAAAAGAAAATGCAAATCAACTTGGTAAACCGAAGAAATCGTATTACCATCTTCGTTGGAGGTTAAACACATCTAAAATTCGCAAAAAGAAAAAAAAAAAAATCGAATCTATCTTTTACGGAAGGGTTAAGTCGTGGCGAATGAACGATACGTCTCATATTGTCTATCATTATTCACGTTAAAGGATTAGGCCTATCAAAGGAAATGCAACTTGATCTGCCGCAGTGGATGGCCAATATGGTGGAATGGTGTAACTTTTTACGCAGCAAAAAATAAAAAAAAAATCGTTTTCTGTTTGTTTTGTTGGTGGCGGAATTCTGGTTGATAAAATATTCCACTTTTTGCTTAGATTATGAAGTGAAAGACATAGTATCTTCAGTTATTTGACGGTTTTTTTTAGGTAACACGCATTAAAAAAATTTTTTTTCAGTTTTTTTTCCATGCAGCCAGTTTGTTTTAAGAAAAATCC
>JAPDSC010147543.1:0-10141 GCA_026290005.1 Latrodectus geometricus
TATTTGTGACTTATACGATGTATTAAATACTTTTGAATATCATACCATGAAATTAGCATTTATAAAGCAATTAATTTATTCTTCTTTCAGAAGTTAAGGACCGCCCTTCACATAGCAGCTTCATTAGGCTATTGTAATATAGTACAGACACTTATTGAGCATGGAGCTTATTTGGGAATTACTGAAAAGGTAAACCAAAGAAAATATTACTTAACTGAAATATTAATATTTTATTTTAATTCTTATAAATGCATCACTACATAAACTGATTATTACTTTTCTAAACTCATTTAAATAAAAATACTTTTAATAGCTTCTGTAACAAAGTTTAATTTAAATTAAATAAAAACTAGTTAAATTAGAATTAAGATAAATTATTTTCAAATAGTTATTATAAAATTGAAAATAATTTTCTCTTTCCTAGTTAATATTCTATTCTATTGCAATGCAAGATGATCATATATAAAAAGGGGAGAGAAGAACTTAGTTTAATTAAAGAAAATTGTGTTATAGAGAAGAGTTTTCAATTTTTTATTTAAACATAGTTTTGAATAATTTTAAAACTTAATTAAGTAAAATATTTCATATTAAAATATAAAATTAACTCTTGTATTTGGAAATGATTTAAAACAATGAAACATTTAATTAAAATGACCAATGTTAATAATATTTCATTATAAAAATAAAAGCGAAACAGAAGACAAGAAATAAAGATCGTCATTCAGAAAAAGAATTGAAGGGAACATTAAAATGCCTTTAATTTTTATAATGTATAAAATAAAAAGTAAGTTTCCTCCTATTTTGCCAATTGTTAACCATTTCATTATCTGAATTTTTAATTTTTTTCATACTGTCACAAATAAGTGCTCAACATTAATCAAGTAGTTTTCATTACTTATTCTATAAAGTCATTTTAAAATGTTATTTGTTTCTTAATGACATAACAAACATATGCTCCTTAAGAATTCATTAGCAAAGAATATATATATATATATATATATATTGCGATAAATCCATAAATTTTTTAATTAAAATGTATAAATGTATTGATTTACTTAATGTGAAGGAGTTTATTTATTATGATTTGCAAAATTGGTTTTTTAGTATGGAAATACGCCTCTTCATCTAGCAGTGGAAGGTAACCATCCAAAAATGGTGAAAATCTTGATGGAGAAAGGAATTGCAGTAAATTCTTTAAATAATGTAAGACTTATATTTTAATCTGTATAT
Source organism: Latrodectus geometricus (assembly GCA_026290005.1). Lineage (NCBI taxonomy): Eukaryota > Metazoa > Arthropoda > Arachnida > Araneae > Theridiidae > Latrodectus > Latrodectus geometricus. The sequence continues at coordinate 1,231 of JAPDSC010147543.1, forward strand.
TTCACATAAAAGCTTAAGTTTCCAAGATTGCTATAAAAAGAATTGCATCCTATAAATACAAATTAATTACCGCAATGTTTATTAAATGATTTCTTTTGTGAGAAAATGCTTTGATTAGGAACTGAAAGATCTATATAAGACTTAAATGCATTCTTGAATAAAAATATGATTATTAAAAAAATAGTATTCTTATATTTGTTTCGGTCACAGATTTACAGTTATATATCAAATAAAAATTTCACAATGTAAATGGTAGTGTCCTAAAATGTTTTGCTATTTATCTTAAAATGAATATTAATAAAATGTAATTGAAAAGGTTTAATCGAGTATTTTTTTATTTAATATTTACCAAATCAGGGATTTGAAAAATATCTTAAAATCAAATATTTAAATTTAATTTATAAAATTTGAGTATTACTTAATTTAATATAAACTGGATGAAACTGCAAGCATAAAATTTAAAAAATTAAAAGTTTTTTAATGTCTGTAATACGATTGAGAGTATAATTGGACATACAGTAAATGGTTAAAGGAAATAATTTTCGAAGAATACATTTTTCAAAGATTTCTCGTGACACTCACTCATACTTCAAATAGATCAATCATATAGATTTCTTTAATTTATAAGTTTTATCACTTTAGATTTCATTCTATACTATGCATTAAATCTGATTAATATACAATATAAATTTATTATTGGATATATTTCCATACATTTTTATTTACTTTTAATTTTAATGCCTAAATAATATTTTAGCAAATTTAGTAAATTTTCTAAAACACACTTATCTTTGTATATTTATCAGTTTTAACGAGTAATGCAATTATTTAATAGATTTTTCTTGTTTAAAATATTTCACCCAACTCCAACTTTAAATGAGTAATGTCCAAAAATCTGTACATATATTTTAGTTATATTTAATGAATTTTAAATTGCTTCATGTTTAAACAGTACTCATATTCTAATATTCCTTTAGAGGCAACAAACAGCCCTTCATTTAGCAGCAGAATTGGGTTATTATGAAGTAGTTGAAGTACTTCTTTCTTGTGGAGCCGATCTTTCTGTACCAGAAAAGGTAAATGTATAATTTGAGTTATATGGCAAAGCGTATAATGAAATTTTTGGTATTTCTTTTTATCTACACGCGAATTAAAAGTAATAAAGTGCATGAAGTTTGTAATTTCCAGTAAAAAGTAATATTCCTATAGATTATTTTCATAACACAAATGAAGAAATTAATGGCTTAAAAAAGCATAAAAGTAAAAAACTTATCAAGCTTCATCAATGGAATTAAAGAAATATTTTTTGCATATTATTTTTCCTACTATTTTACAAAACTAAACATTTATTGCATCTGGACAATCTATGTTTGTTTTGTAAAAAGAAAAATGGTATTGATTTCACAATTTTTTGTAAATATTATCCTACCTCTGACTTGAAAGAAGAGAGAGATTCACATAATTCTAACTTTAAAATCCATATTTTATCATAGAATTTTTTATACTATTTTTTCTCTAATAACCCATTAGTTCTTAACGTTTTAATTCAAAAACATTTTTTTCTGGGTTACATGCTTTCATTTTAATTAGAAAAGCTATATAATTTGAAACATAATTCTAAAAATAAGGTATTTAAGAACATTGATTAATAGGAATTAATTCGATTATAATTTAATATTAAATTTAATTAAGATTGTATAAGTTACTCTCAATTTATTATTTAGTTTTGTGAAAATTAAATTTTAAAAATAAATAATGATTTTATTAATTATAATGATTGTGACTTAAAATGTAACTCTAAGAAATGATAATTGGGAAACATCACAAAATCTTATTTAGTAGGTAACACGTTCTACAAAGATTAAATAATTAAATTTACTTCCTACTGTGAAATATGGAGAATAACAAAATCATTAGTTAGTGTGGATTCTATTGTTGGTGTTGGAAATATTCCTGACCACACGTCTCAGCATAAAATCAATAAGGTTTTAGATGTACCTTGGGTATAGCAGTCCATGTAAATTCTACCTATTGCCAATGTAGATGTAGTCTAAACCAGTTGTTTTGCAAACAGGGGTCTTATGTTCTCGGTTGTTGATAGTTCGAGAGAACAAAATGCCTTTTAGGTACTTCATCTGAGATGAAGAAGAAATCTTCAATTTTACAACTTATGCATTTGTGGTCGCATATTTCCGTGATAGAATATGAGTGATGGCAAGCACCAAACATATGAGTGGTCCACAGGATCCAACGCTTCAGAGATGTAGCGTTGGTTGTTCAGTGTACCAGTGACACATACTAGAAGAATATGGGTGTGAATTATAATTTTATCCTAAATCATGAAACTGAATGCAAGTTCAGTGTGGCGATTCGTAACGCAAAGCTCAACAGCCTCTCACTACAGTATTTTTACGCTCAATCTAGACCATTCAAGAAGTACAGGCAGAAGTATCATTCGACAGTAAATACAATGTCGCTCTTTTCCGTTGCTCATGTTCGTCATTCATCACACTATTGGCTGAGCAAACTCTAGATGTTTTGAGTCAAGGCTAAATAGAACAACGGATGCCTTGCAATTATTCAATTTAGTTGCAAACGGCGTCGAATGATCTGTAGAATACTGAATCTGCTGTTCTATTGTTTCTGCTGTTTCTGAACAATCCATCACTGTCTTATGCACAATGTCAGTCATCACGTGCAGTGGACAACGAGGTGGGTGCAATCAGTCTAGTTGGTCCACCATGCTTTTCCGCGTCTATCAGTTACAGATCCATGTTACAGTTTTTTGATAATTGATTTCTCTGAATGATAATGTGTTATCCTTATTGACTATTATTCTTCCTCAATAGACCTTAGAAACTTTTTCAAAAATACCGTACGTCTTCTACAAGGAACAGTAAAATATTTACGAAAAATGAACTAAACACACAGAAAAATAATGTACTTTAAGTCGGCAAAATCTTCTCCTTTTATATAATGCTAACAAATGTGTCACAATCATTATCTATGACACTATACTTTCTCTGCCATGCCAATGATTTGCCTATTTCAAGGTCAAAACCCCATAAGGTAAATTTCATATGATTTACATACTTCCTTCAGGGTATTGCATTTTCGGTGACCAGTATGTAACTTGAATGAACTGGGATCCATCGACTAAAATGTTTTTATTTAATACGGCTTAATCAAGTATTCATCAATATTTCCTTGTTATGATCTTCATTTCTTTTATGCATGAAAATTATTTAAAATTATTTAATGGCTTTGGAATATGCAAAACAATTGTAAAAGTATATAAGCATTACACAATAAAGAGTATTTATTTCTTACCCTAATTAGAATTTCAAGAATCTATATTGGGATTTAAGGATGCTACAATGTGTTAGATCGATATATCATATTAGGAAAAGCTTATCCTAATAGTAGCATCAAACCTTTTAAAGTGGAATGCTATGGGAAACTAGGTACTATTGAATGTTATACTTAAGAGTATACATGAAATGAATGTTGTACTTTTAATTTCTGAGTGTCGAGGTGAATCACTGAATGTTTTCCGTGATTTCTTAACTGAAACATGTGAATGTGATCCATTATATATTAAAAATCTTTCTGGTAGGCGATGGGTATGCAGCTGTTCAGATTATATACAATGATTTTCGATTTATAAGCTGTCTTCACATTTAGTGAATTGCACTACCCACGCGATGTGTTTATCTTTTTTTATGTGGGTTTAAAAGCTAGAAATTTAGTAAACTTAGATTTAATAAATGTTGTTTAAACAATAATATAATATATTTGTCATAAAATTTGAAGTATTATAAATAACTTGATGATGCATTCATTAATATTTTGTGAGCAACATCAGAAAATGAATTTTTTGTATGATTCTTAATTTCATTAAAACTATAAAGCTTTTAAATTGATTTTATAACATACAATAATGAAAAGATTATTATAAATTACTTTAATTTATTCCCTATAATAGCAATTTATAAAACTATTTTGAATAAAGTATGTTATAACAAGGAAAGTCTGTAAAGTATTTCAAAAAACATTTTTCCTGTGATTCTAGCTTTTGAAATAAAGTTAATTATCTTTTTAATATTAAATAATTTATCAACATACTTTAGGGAAACAGGAAAGCCTTATATATTGCAGCAAGAGGTAGTTATACGGCCATAGTCGATATGCTTATCAAAGTGGAAAGAGATCAAACTAAAAAGGTAAGAATAACTATAACTATTTTGCAATAAATCAGTAACTATAAATAAATAACTATTTGGCTACAAAAGATGTATTTTTATATATCAGATTAAAGTTCATTTGGAAAAAACCCATGAGTCTCATAACTTCTATATTATATAGTTAAATAACATTTTTTTCATTACTTAATATTCCTCTTGCTTAAATTCTTTAAATTGATAAAAGATTTGAATTCTTTTTCTAAAAATTATTCAAAAAATCTCAAATTTTGTTTCATTTAAGATAAGCTTATTATTTGAAAAAACTGTATCTCTTAAAACTTAAATTTCTCTCGTCCAACATCGCAAAACATTTTACTTTTAAATACGTTTTTCATAAATACGCTTATAAATACGTTTTTTTCTTTCATTTTCTGGGACTTAACTTTTATGATAAAAACAACAGTAAATATTTATGTTGAAAGGTTTCCCCCTTTCCCCACAATAAAAAATCAATAGATTTATAAACTAAAAATTTTTAAATTTCAGAGCTTTTGTACTTATTTGCACTTTAAATTAACTAACTCATTTGCAAACATCCCATTCATTTAATATGAAGTGATACAAAAGTGAAAATAATACATTAGGATTTATTTTTTCAATATATTTTTAATACAGGAGATGTAAAATTTTAAATGTATTTTAATTCTTTTAAAGTTCTTTTTAAATTGATCAAAAGAAACGTGTTTTAACTTTTTAAGCCAAGTTTCTATCTTTAGTCTTATATGACGTATGAAATCACAAACGTGTGATTATTTTCTTGCTTCAACTACAGTATTGTATATATATCTGTATAATATACTTCATAGCGCCTTGATTTCAAATATAAATTTTTAAAACATAAAACTAGAAAAAGATCCTGATTTTTCAAGCAGATATCAAGTTGTTTGAAAACTTTCTTCAGGATTGTTAATTGAATTGTACTGTTTGAGAAAATCTATTCATGATGTTCGAATCAAATTGATATTGAAATGTATCATTACATAATACATTTCTTTAATTTGTTTTGAATTTTACGTTTATATATAAGAAGAGGATTCGTGTAGATCTTAGCCCACTCATGCAATCTAATTTTTTTTAATTCTCTATAAAATTCTCAAAGTTTGAGCTTACTACTTGGAAAACTAGGGAAAAACTTTTTGAAAATTGTGAATGTGTGTAAAAATTTTGTTTTTTAGTTAGACACTTATGTTTTGTTAACAAACTGGTATTTCATGAAATTTTCGCTTTATATTTATTTTTGTTAGAGAAGTAATGTAAATAAACCAAAAGGAAGGAATCATGATCAAAAATACAATAAACTAATATAAGCAAGTTTTCCAACCAAGAAACAGATGAGGCTTCCTCTTAAATTGAAAATTGCTTTTAATATTAATGATAAATAAGCTATCATAAATCAATCTTTCATACTAAATATTTTACGTTTAGATTATTCTCAAAATAAAATAGGTAAGAGCTATTTAATGTAAGTAAAATCCAGTAGTTTTTTAATGGTCTGATTCATCTATAATGAATAAATTAAAATATTTCTTGACTCATAGGATTAAATTTCATAAATTCATATGATAGTTTAAATCATTAAAATTACTTATACAATTTTAATATTTTATTGAAAGCTAGTTTGAATATATGGCAGAATGATTAGTTTGTGCTTTTTATGTAATATCAAATATATAAAATTATTAAAATTTTATAAAAGTAATTAAATGTTTTACTATTTTTTCATTGCTAATCCTTTGTTTGTACGGGTTTTCTGTGAACAATAATTTAATGATAGAAATTTTTAAGAAATCTCAATTGATCATGTCTAAACATATCATTAATGATCTGGAACTTGAGAATTTTCTGGGAATTAATAAATATAGAGAATAGTTTTAAAATGGAAAAGCTCAATGGAGTTAATAAATTTAAAATCAACCATAAATATTTATAATCACTATTATATAGACTATAAGGGCATAATTACTAAAGAATATTGCTCTATGCATTTTGCCATGTAATAATACATTATGGTATAATTCAAACTAAAAAAAACTGGCATATTAAAATAGATTGCAAAGTCAAACGTAGGTTGAGCAGAAATTTCAAAAAAGGAGTTTCTTATGCCCTTTTAAGGCTCGTCATAACCTAGTAAAAAATTATAGCTTTTCTGAATAGATCACTTGTTTTATAGCATCCACAATGAGTAATGCAAAATTATTGATGCCTTTTTTCTTGTATACCAGCAAAAGTGAATGCTTAAAATATAACTGGAATATTTTTTCTTGTGTTAAGGGAATTAAATGCCTTATTTAGAAAAAGTTCTCTTATAGAAGGTATAGACACGATAGAAGTTCTTGTGCCTTATCATAGCCATTGGCTCCCTGGCTGTCCAGTTCATACTATCAAATGTACCTTTTAAGTTTCACATGTATATGAAATTTAAAAGACATATTTGATAGCATTATCACAACAGTATAAATAATAATATTATTAAAAACTGAAAAATGTAAATTTGGAAAGTTATATTCGTTAAAACTAATTTTTAAGAAAGAGAACTAAAAATGTAACAGATTATTGTATAATTGATTAAGCAAATAAATCTAAAATGCGCTTATGATGTAATCGTATAACTTGAAAATGACGTAAAAAGAAATTTATAAAAAATATTTTTATTAAATTCTAATGATTAGGAAAAAGGAGAAATAATTTAAATTTAAACATTATTTCTGTCATAATTAATGATTCTATTTACATTTTCTTTTTATCGTCCCAATTTTGTTTAAATATTTTTATTTGAAAAAAATATGTTGATATCAAGAAATTTTTAAAAAAAATTCCACCCAAATGAATTTAAAATTTTAAAATTAATTAAAATTTAAAATTAATATTTATGTAATTAAGCAATTTTAAATACTTAAATGCAATCATTTAACAATAGCTATTGACTTGTTTAATGCTTTTTAAATTATATATTAATTTTGAATATTTTTTAAAGAAACTTTTCACATTAGTTTCTACAAATATATATTTATGGCATCATTTAAAAGTACAGCATAAAATGGAATATAAACACAATTACATACATATTGGGCTAAAAAATAACAAGAAGAATAATGTTTATTCAAAATGTGTGAAGATCGGTACCTCTTAGAAAAACTTAATTATTCCAGGAAACCTCCTTGAAATACTCATTTTATCGAAAATCAATATGAATCCTGAAAAGAATTTTAAGAAAGAAGAAACCTGAAAAAATGCATTTTTTAAATCTGTTATGAGGAGCGAAATTTTGATTTATTAAAATATCAAAGATACGATGAAAACAGGAATGCAAATTTAGGGAAAATATAAAATTCGGCAGTAAATTTAAGGAATAAAAATTTATTGAAATACCCTTAAATTCAAAACGTCATTTTTATATAATTATAAATTTATTTTTATATATTTATATTATTATAAAACATGATAATTTTCATATTGAACAGATTATATTACTGTTTATTTACAATTTATTACTGTTTGTTTACAGATAATTTACAATTTTCACAGTTTTATTGACTCAAAAACTTTTAATATTAAATTGATGTTGCGATCAATATGAGCTCATCAAATCAGAATATATATTTACATTTTCAGCAAATGGTTATGGATAATAGTTTAGAAATGACAGATCTACAGTATAATGCAGATCGTATCAGGGAAATGGAACAACAAGCTGAAGCGCAGCAAAAATCCATGAAGGAATTGTTATGGACTTTGTCTAAGAGTTATCTTGAGCCACAAGATTGGAAAAAGTTAGCTAGGTACTGGGAATTTACAGAAGAACACATAAAAGCCATTGAACATCAATATACTGGTAACAAACAATATTTTGATACGTTCAAATTACATTTGCTGATTTTTAATGTTTTTTGTATAAACTGTATTTGTCTAGCGCGTTATTTTTATACATGTTATAAAAACAGCTCAGGACATTTGATTCACATCGAAATATTTCAATTCACATATAAATTTTATTTATTTTAGTACAAATTAGAATTGTGTGCTCCATTTATGATATTTGTAATTTACCTATAATCATAATTTACATTAATTATAATTCAAAACAGATAAAAATTGATCAGAAGGTTTTGAATTAATACTCATTGGATGCCATAAGAAACAGACATGTAATCAAATTGAGCATATTGAATGAAACTAAGAAACAATGATTATCTAATGAAAATAATGTCATTTCAAATGTATTACTTTTAATTACAACTGTTTTCAAATAATTAATGCATTTATGACAAATGTATTCTTGTAACACAAGCATCAGTAATTATAACTTCATTCAACCTTTAAAATACAAGGTCCAATCAAGAAATAGTGTAAAAAAATGATATTTAATTTTATGAAATGCAGTTGTTCGTATCATAATTTAACATATTTTTAATGTATCATTAAAATGTAAAACATGTATACTGATATATGTAGTAGAAGTAAAGGTATGATGATGGTAATAAATTTTTAATATTATTATCGCACTATTATTTTATGAAAAACTATCTGTTTTTTTATTCTTTTACCTAATAGCTGACAGTTTTTTAATGTATCATTTATGATAACTAATATCTCTTTTATCCGCTCTGCTCAGTAAAAACTTTTAAATATGATAATGATTTTTCTAATAAAATTTAAATATCAAATTT
>JAPDSC010147543.1:10541-28602 GCA_026290005.1 Latrodectus geometricus
ATATATATATATATTGTGTAAACACAAATAAAAAATCCCCTCATATTGTTATACATATGAGTTATCTCATTTAATAGTATTTTTTATAATTTTGATAGTACTTCTGATCTCGAAATCCTTTAAACAATAAGTCTAGCAATTATAAAAATTTTTGTTACATACATTTTTTTAGAACACTACAAATAAAAAGAAATTAAATTATTACTTTAATTTTTATTTCAATTAAAACATAAAAATAAGATAATGTCTTAACATTATTGCTATTAACTTCTTAAGTTTTAAGCTATTAACTTCTTAAGTCAACTTTATTTTTATTACATAATTTTAATATGTGTTGTCTTTTACACAGAAAAGATCCGTCGGAAGGCCGAGGAACAACCACCTCAACGTCGCAGCTGCCGTGCCAATAGGTTTTGTGCCTTCTGCACCCTCATGTGACACAAAACCTCTCTGCTTCTTCCACCGTGCCTTAAAAAGACTTCTCATTGGTGCTTTACATTCCTCCAATCCAACCTTGTGCAAATATCGACGTTGTTTTGTTCGCAACATATCCTTACTTGTTGTGTTGGTTAGGTGTGTTTCATTACGGAGTGGTCTATTTTTAATGTCATTATGTCACAAAAATTGAAAAATAAATGAAGCTTCTCATAGAAAAATTTTATTATTTTGAGTAGTCTCATTAATAACATTATTTTGAGGTGAATCAAAAAGTTAGAAAAGTTTTAAAATACTTTGTAACGATGTCAAAAAATAAATTTTCAATAATTTGTAAATTCATTTAACATTTTATTTATTTTTTACTTAAAAGAAGCCAATAAATACAACAATGGAGAGTCAGGTATAAAATAACAATTTTTATGTTTTGGAATAGCTATGTTTTACTAATATGACATTTAAATAGTTTACTCTCATGTATTAAAAATGATGCTAATTCACTGAAAAATAAATACAAATTTTACATTAAAAAAATTAATAATTAAAGAAATAAATTTTCTCAAATGCCTCAGTAATTTTTATATTTTTGATTGTTATTTATAAAAAATTAAACCAATTAAAGTAAAATGTTAATTAATTTATTTAGATTTTGCAAAATCTTTTTATTCTCTCAGATTTCCCAACAATTTTTCATTAGATAAGGCCATTTAATTCAGTGCAGGGAAGAGGAAAAATCTCCTGGTCTATTTTTCTGTGATAGTATGTGCATATAAATAAATGATTTCAAGCGTAAAAAATTTATAATATTTTTCAAACTTATATTAATTTTCAATTTACTTTATTGAAATTAGTATTAATTTAAGTCCTTAGTTGTTGAAGTTTTTTAATTAAAAATAATTCATAATCAAGTTTTTATATAAATGCTATCATTCTGCTATTTAATTCTCACTTAATTTTAATTATTTTCTATTAATTCGCTAAAATGAATTTCAATATTCAGTAAAAAAAATTCAAAATTTAACTGACCGAAATATAATGTAAGTTGTGATAGTAAGAAATTTATATCACCATTTTTATAGATGAAAGAAATTTTTAAAAATAAATTTGTCATATGGTGTTTTACAATATATTAGAGTAAATAAAAATTGGTAGATTTTATTGGAGAAATATTTCTTTTCATTGGCTAATAAAATTAAACATATTTGGATAACGAAAATACTTCAGATGAATATTGTGATAACTGATATTTAATGTAAAATTATACTGTTATTATTATTTCATTTTTTCTTTTCTTGGAAAATATTGAATGTAATTTATCAAATGATTTCTAGTTACTTGGAAATACCTAAAAAACAGACTTCTGTCTATAATAATGCTCAGTTAAATATTATTCAAATATGTTTTAAATGGCTTCTATTAAAATATTTTTAAAATAAATGATATTATATTAAGGAAAAGATAATTGCTTCAGAAAAAGTTAAGTTTTAAGGAAATCGCAAAAATATCTCATCCTGCTATTTAATTCTTCGGGAATTCATATTTTACTTGATACTTCGTATTACGTGATAGAAAAGAAAATCTGTATGGATTAATATTTTTTAAGAAAATTTATTTAAAAAAATCATGCATCTAAACTGGTGATATTTCAAGAATTTAAATACTTTCAAAACAATGCAACATTTTAAATATATTTTACTTCTAATGAAATTTTAATGATATATACTAGAATGTAGAAATTAATTCTCTTAATTAGATTTTTAAAATTATTAACATAAGTAAAATTTATTTATTACTAACATGTATTAATGATAATTTGATTTGTTGACATTCATTAAAAATTAATAATGTGTTATCGAATCTTATATTAAATTACTCGATTTTATAAGTTTTAGTAATACATTACAAAAAGCGCATAATATAATGTCATTTATAAATGATACAATTATTACTCAGCTTCTTAACAATAGCAAAGATCTTATAAATAATAGAAATACAATGATTTTAAAAAAAAACTGAAAATAGTGTAATTAAAATGAGCAAAGCTAAATAAAACAGTTAGAGTAAATAGAGGTAATATAAGTCAAGCAATTTAATTGAGTAATTAAATAAATTTTTAATTAAGCAATTTTTGAATATAAATTTAAAACTACTTTCATTCCCTTCAAAATATTGTTTTTAATTATTGAAAAAGAATTAAATGATATTAATCTACATTTTTCATATTTCTATATTAAGATTATGAATTAAAATTTTACCAAATGTTGAAATTACTTAATTATCAAATTTAATTGAAAACTAAATTTAGAAAAGCTAGTAAATTATGTATTATGAAAGTTATTTCTTAATATTTGTAGGCGTTAATCTTCCTGCATTAAATACAATTAATATTTATTTCATGTTGATTAAATTCATGAAAATGTGAATTAAATTTATCACAAACAATTATTAAGTATGTACAATAATCAATAATCAAAATAATGTTTTATACATAGTGATATTTACAAATTAATTTTTAATGTTTAATAAATTATTATTTTTTGCTTTACGTCATAATTATTTTCCATTACTTATAATTTTTTGAATAATTTAATTTCTTTTCAAATAATTAATCACAAAAATACTTATCCTTCCTATCATCAGGATTTATCATAAAATATTAATAATGTTATATGATAAATTTCAGAATAGACCACTCCTTTTAAAACTCTTTTCTATATTGCTAAAGAAATTTCTGAAAATAATGTGTAAATTTCTGTGTTGTATAAGCCAATAATAAAAATAAATGGTATGAAATAATATCACAAGATATTTTATGATCATATTAAGGACCAACTTATTAGAGAAAGTAATTAAATATTTTATTTTAGTAACTGGCAATTTTATTATTAGCATAAAAGTAATACATAGAATAAAAATTTGTTTAAGGTCAATGGCAAAACTCATAATTACTCAATTTGATCAAAATCTGCATTTAAAAATTATAGTATATGCATGACAGACTCAATTCTGATTCTAATTCTAATTTTGTTAATTTTATTTTGCAATCTTCATTCTTTATACAAATAATGTATATATATATATTGAAAATTAAATATATGAATAATATGATATTTAAAAGAAATAAATGTTATGTGTTCAATTCTGCTGTCAAAATTATAATATAAGCATATTTTAAACTAAAATGTTTCACAACTAAAGAAAATAATAAACTGACTTAAACCTATCATTAATCAACAGTATACAATAAACTATCTTATATAAACTGATAAGGGAAAAATTAACTATCACATTTTATTTGAAACTATTTTATCTTATAATATTTGTAAAAATTACTGAATTTTGAAAATAATCTTTAAAATTTTGTAAATAAAAAGATATTGTAGAAAACCATTAAAATAATTTAATGGATATAAATGCTTAATTTACAGTTTTATTCCTTTCCTTTACTAAATTAATTTTTAAATTAAGTAAAATATATACTGTCATTACTTCAAAGTTCTTATCCACAAAGTAAAACTTAAAACATAGTGAGAATTATTTAAGATATTTTCGCTTACAATGATTGAATAATTATAATTATGTACAAAAATTTAATCATGTTAGAATTTTTATAGCACACTGATTATTTATATTTAAAATGCATTATTTTATTTGAATTACATTCTACTACGAAGTCTTTTGTGTTGTATCTAATTTTTTTGTAACATTTAAATGACATTTTATTGGAATGATATATTTTTTAATCTTAATGATCATTAAAGATTAGAGTTTATACCTCTTAGAAACTGTGATAATGTTTTTTATGTAATTATTACAAAAATGTTTTGAGAACAAAACAGAAAATTTTGAACTTTTCATTAAATGATTTATTGATGATTTATAATGATTTATTTCAATGATTTTAATAAATGGTAAACAATATTAAATCCCAAAATGGACAATCAAATTTCAATATAAAAATTACGATAAATTAATATACCTTCACAACTATAACAAGCACAGAATAATTATAATTTTACATTTAATTTTAATATAATAAAAATATTGTTTTAATGAATGTCATATTGAGGAAAATATTAACGAAAATTTATCTTTGATATTTTATATATGTTAGTAATTTAATATTAGGTGGTTTACGTATAAATTTATCTAATTCATCAAAAATGTTTTAAAAAAGTAGAAATTTTATATTATGTTGTATATTTTCTGGATTGAGGAGCAATGAATAATACTAATGAGTTATAAAATTAAATACATATTTTAATTAATTTATAGTTCACAGTTTAGAATTTCATAATTTTTTTTTTCCATGCAAAACCATTTTTGTCAAATTCATGAAAATTCCTTTAAATTAGAAATGGCCTAAAACAAGTGACAGTAATATTTTATTTAAACTAAATAATTATACAATTCAAATTTTTTATTATTTTATAATTATGATTTTTTATATATATTAAGTTTATATTATAAATACAGTTTTTAGCATTTGAATTTGCACATTTTTCAATTTAATTCATTGCAAAAATTTAAATTTATATATTTCTTATATATTAAGATGTAATAAACTAATGGCATAGAATACTCATAGTCTTTGGAAATAAGTATTTACAGTAGAAAATATAGCTTTAATTCAATAATATAATTTTTTAAAAAACAAGTCGTTGATGTTATATATTTAAATAAACCTTAGTTAGTTGTAATTTTATACTGTTTTTGTTACAAAAATGTTCTTGCCTTTTAAATAATATTAAGGAATTATGAATTTCTCACCATAATATTTCATAATTAAACGATAACGAATTTTTGAACTCATTGATAATTCACGTGAAGTTTAGAAATAAATCTAGTATTTGAAGATATTTAGGACAGAAACATTTTATAAAATCTTCACATAATTCGTTTTGATATGCTTAAATTTGTAACAACGTCTGTGGTAAAATTAAACAGATGCATACTGATATTTGAAGTCATTAAATATTGATTAGAAACTAATTTCATTTGCCATTTTAAAATTTAGCTAGTTGTTTTGATATTTAGCGAGTGTTAGCTAAATTTATTAATTGATACATTATTTTCTATGTTTTGTTTCATAATAAAATACAAGCATTTCAAAAGGTATATCAATACTAATTTTAAGAATGTTATAAAAAAACTTATTTTCTTTACTTGTCAATAATCACATTAAATTTACAACTGATTTAACAACGAAAAGCTTTTAATATTGAAGTTTTCAATTAATCGAAGCATATTACGATTACTGAAAATTTAATTTTAAATAACGAAAGTTATTTTAACTAAATTATGCATATTATTTTAGAATCAATGAAAAGTTAAATATATTAAATGTACCATATTTTTAACTGATAATCAAAATTTAACAAACGTTTATTAGTCTGTACTATGTAACTTTCAAAACTGAATTGTTATAAATTAATTTTTAAGTGTGAAAATCTCTTTTTGAATTCAGTTTTATCCTACAATGAAATTAAAAAATATGGTTTCAATGGTTGAAATATTAACACATTTTTCATAAAACTGCTTTGAAATATTTATCCTATCATTATTATTTCATTGAATGTTTAATTTTAATCTGACAAATGCGTGATAAAATTAGATTGATCATATATGAATAAATGCTAATATTAAATTTATTTCAAAATCATTATTTTTCCTATAAAAATCAATGTTCTATCAATATGTATACCAACAGAAAATATAAGCTGGTATTTACAAAATATAAATGAGAGAGTGAGCTTAAAGAATATCTGTAAAATATTTATAAAATGTTATATAATTATCTTGTTGCAGTCTATTTCAATACAAGAAATTTTTACTGGGTTCGGATTTCTTGATTCTAAAAGATATATTTTATTTTGATTTGACTTTATTAAAAAAATGAAAAGGTTTTTTATTTTCGGATGAGTTGTTTTGGTTTGTCTGAATTTAGTTAGAATATTAAAAATTTCTTACATTATTTTAATGTTTCTAATGCATTTTTATATATTAATGTAGTAAATTTCATTTAAAAAAATATGTGTATCATAGTTCTAAAAATATTAAATTTTTGATATTTTCTCCTTGATATGATTACACAAGATTCTTCAATATTGAATCATGTCTTTAAATTTAAATCTACTAACCTCATAATGATAGAAATTGTCTTAGTTGTGTAAAGATTACAAAGCCTTTCTGAAAGTAGAGAAATTTCCAAAATAATAGAGGATTATAGAAAACTAATACACATATGGATAATTTTGTAAGAACCTGTGCAATAGCTTTTTTTATATTATTAAATGTTTGACACAGTATTGTTAATTGGCTTTATTTAAAAATATATATTTTAAATAAACGAAAGGTTCATAGCTTCTAATACACAATTGTAAGAATCTAAATTATTGTTTTTCAGAAAGAATATTTAAAAATTTTCAAAAACAAAATTTCAAACAATAAATAAATTGTTTTTAACTATACACTTATGTTGCAATAAAATATTTTACTTTTCGTGAAAAAAAGTAGCTCTTAATAAAAATATATGCTTAAAATCTAAATTAATTTACGGTTAGCTATTACTGAAAAAAATGGTTATTTGACAGCTGAAGGTAAAAAAAAATTTATTTTTTGACAGCTGAAGAAAAATTTCATTGATGTAAATGATACTTAATTTAAAAACAATAACGGAAATATCATTTTCTTTAAAATTATAAAAGTTATGCTTTATAATTTAATTTTTGATAAACTAATCTCTTTTATAAATTAACATTTATTACAATAATTTAAATTAAATCTAGACTCTTGTATAACATATAGTTTATGAAATTATGTAATATATTCAAGAAAAATAATGCTAAAACAATAAGTTATTTGACATCATTCTTAAATATACAACGAAAATTTTAAAAATAAGAAAAAAAATTTCTTTCTTACATATTTTCGAAATGAAACAAACATAAAACGTTTTATATACATCAAAAATAATGAGATATGAATGTTCTTTGTAACTTTTGAAATCAATTGATACATGTACATACTCCTGCTAAAGATTATTCAGGAAGGTTTTGTGGTCAATTTTTAGATGATATTGAAATGGTATATGTTCTATGTATTAGATTCTTTCACAAATATTGATGCAAAGTAAGCATATAAGCTATTCCAAATCAAAGTGTCTTTCTCTTTCCCAGTGATGTCTGCAGTGTAACTCTATGGTGAAATTCTAACATTTAAATTCTATAATATACAAAATCGAAACTATTGTATTTTAATATAATGTTACAATTCCTTGTAAGTGAGTAAAATTTGTTTACTTCTTTTATGTGAATATTTATTCATTAAACAATACATAGCCATGCCTCATTTTAAACATATTACACGATTAACTTCTAAAGACATTTCATTTAATTATTTATTTAAATTTTTATATTTCTTACATGGAATTAATAAACGTAATCTAAATAAAAAAAAATATGTTTCCTGAAAAAAGTTTTAAATTTTAAAATCACTTGCAATTAAAATTCTTATAATAAAATTCTGGATTAAAAGTTTGAAACTTCTAATATCAAGAATCTATGTGTGTGACAAGTAAACAAAAATCAACGAATCGATGCAAAATAATGGATGCCAATTTGAATAAATTATTTAAGAGAACAAAATATTCATACGTTATTAAATTGTTTGTTTTTATGAATTAAACATTTTTATACAAAATTTATTTGTCTTCTTTTTCAGTTTTATGAGAAAATGACAAGTTAGTTTTAATTTTATGTTCTTATAAGATTTTAAGAGTGAAATTTACAAATATTTGATTAAATTAATGGGGATAAATAAGTGTTTATTTTACTAAAATTTTGTATTCAACTGAATGTGCAAAATGTATTTTTTAACATATTACAAGCTTCATTGCATCACACATATCTATTATTTTTTTTTACTTCTTATATTTTCATGTATACAAAATTAATAAAATTTATATAGACAAATGCATCATATTTTAAGAAAAATTTCAAATTCATACAATTTTTCTCTTTTTAAATAGAAATCATTGTGATTTTATCAAAATCAAGTAAGCAAAAATGGATTATAAAATTTTTTCTTTAGTTCTAAATCTTTATCAGTTATTTCTGATAAAATGTGTCAGTAAATAACCATTTTTCATTTAAAAAAGTTGTAAGGATTTTACTTTTCTCACCATTGTAAATAAGAAAAGTCTTTTGCTTATATTATTTTTATGTCATTGTGATGGAATGATTTTATATAATGTTAAATCTTAAGTTTATAAGTATATAAAGAAATTATAGAAAAATAAAATGACAAGAAATAATTCAAAATTCTATAACTTTATCAGCTTTATATTGAGAAAAATTCAATTTATTCATTATGAATTTTGTGTGTTTTCTCTTTGTATTTATCTTTCAAGACTTAGTAATAATAATTAAGCAAATTTTATTTTAATGATATATTTTATTCAAGAAAGTATTCTTTTTCTTACTTTTACCAAGAAAATAAACGAATATTTCTAGGATTTAGGTTTATTACTTCTTTTATTAGAATGAAATAGCTCACGTCTGTTTGTTGTTGAATAATATCACAAATATACGTTTCTATTTTAAACAAACATATTTATCAGGTAGATTGCCTTTAAATTTTCTATATTTCCTCTTTCACAACAATATAAATTAAACCTCATTAGCTTATAGCTAATAATATAGAATAAAAATTTATGAATTTTCCAACTTTTTTTATTTTTTATAAGCTAAATATTTTTTATTTCTCTGTGAAATATTGAAGCAAATATTTTCTTATAGAACCAAATTTTGATTGTTTTGAGAAAGTCATTTTAAGTGAACAATATATTATTAACTGTTTATATTTCGTGTAACTGAAAAATAAATAAAAACAGATAACATTAAACAGATTTTCAACATACACAAATATTTTATAGTACACTTTCAGAAAGCAATGATACAAAAGAATGAAAAATTATAATATCAGTCCTTCGAGCATAAAAACACTAGAAAATTAAGAAACAAAAAGGAAAATATTTCTAAGATATGAAAATCTCAAAAAGTTAGTAAGAAGTTTAATAAACACTAAAAACGAAAAATGAGAAAAACAAAACTTTCGTATTCAATGAGAGATCGCTTTCTGGCATAAAACTTCTTGAAAGAAAATTACTTTTTTAATTGAGCTTACTTGAAACAGAATTCCTTTTATAACTTGTTTCATGTGGCATAAAAATTTTCAAAAAATGCTTCAAAGGATAGTATTCACAAGCAAATGAAAGTTCGCGGGGAACGAAATGAATTGGACTTTTATTCTACTTCAAAAGAAAACTTTATGAAAATATGTGTACTAATATGGTCTCCACATATTTAAAATTATTTTTGAAATGTAAATATTTTTATATTTCAAATTAATCTATTATTTAAAATAAGGAATAGCAATATGCTATTGATTAAGGTATATACTATGACAATTATTTCATTATAGCTTAGAATATCATTATAAGTATTTCTGAACTAAATTTCAATAATAATTTCTACAAATAACTCGAAATTTTCAAATTTATAAAACGAATTCAAATATTTTTAGTTGTATATCAACTAAAATGTTCTTTCTTTATTTTTTTATTGTGAATAAATACTTCCTAAAAGATATACAATGTATCTTGTAGAATATTTTTCTGATTCTTTCAACGCAAACACAAGTTCATTTTTGTAAAAATATTTGCTTAAGAAATAAATATTACCATTTGTATTTAAGCTTAAGGATTTTTTTTTAATAATTGGATGCCTTTTTAATTTTATGCATTGAACTCAGTTTTTAATATCACAACATTTTGAAAAGAAAAGCTGTACTTTTCTTCCGAAGCTATACTTCTGAAAAGTTAAATTGCTTACAAAATTTGTAATAAGAAAAATTTTAAAATATTTCATCTCATAACTTTAAAATGGGATTTTAACTTCATTTGTGGAAAAAATTATTCTACATTTTTTTCCTTAAAATATACATAATACTATTCAAACTATCATTTAATCCTTCCTTTAAAAAAATTTTTTTAATCATTTAAATAATATAGCTTATGAATGCCAAAATGTGGTATATCTAAATTAAAAGTTTTGTTCTCAGTGGAAAATTTGTTTTCATTTATCATTTTTTAATCATATTAATATACTACTGCCATTCTTTAAGCATATTACATTAAAGTTGTAAGAAATCAATTTCAAAGAGTGGTAAATTATTATACTTATCTAAATTAACAATGAAATATGTGATGAAATGCTTTTAAGAAGAAATTTAAATTGAAGGAAAGGTATGAAATGGCTAACTAGCAAAATTAATGATGTACGAGCTAGATTTATAGTTGGTAAAATTATCCATGTTTGAGTTTGTGCGAATTCCTACAGAATTTAAAGAATTTTTTTACTTCAAATTTCTCAGAAACTGTTCGGTGACTGCTTATGATGACAGAATTTCAAATGTACGCTACTCAAATAATTATTTGAAATATAAATAGCTTATGCTTTCTTTTGTAAAATCAAGAATAAATAAACCTCTAAAATTCCTTTAAGCTTGTTTTGTCCTGATTTTGAAAAATTAGAATGATGTTTTATTTCCTGATAAGAGTAGATTTAACTTATTTTTGGTTCTGATGAGCTTATGATTGCATGAAATAAAGAATAATATGCTTCATAAAAAGTCATGCAATCATTACTAATAAGAAATGAAGTAAAAAATAGAACTTACTGTAGTAAACTTAGTTGACATAATGCAATACGATAATGTGATATATTTGTGTGAGACAGATGTAATTATAATTGATATTGATAATGTAATTATTGCTTTTTTATTTAAATTATTTAATGGTAATTTAAAAGTATAAATTAAAAATTTGCTAATTGGTTTTAACATCAAGATGAGAAACCTAAGTATGCAAATCATGACAAGCTATTTTTGGTGTTTTTGTACCTGTGAAAACGTTTTAAAAAATCAATTCAATAATCGAATTTAAAATATTTTAATGGAATTCTTTTAAAGAGAGGAAGAATTTAGAACTCGAAAACACCAAATTGAAACAAAAACTGATCAAAAAAAATGTATTAGTTGAAGTATGTAGAAAAACGAAACAATTAATAAAACACTGATGAACCTTTTTCCTAAATGTTTAAGTGCCTAATCGTCTAACAATAGCTAGTTTAATGAGAACTCGCTATTTAAAATCTTCAATATAATGTCAAATACTGATAAATTACGATATAAAATTATTTATCTATAATTACATTGAAAATCATACTTTTTAAGTGTATTATGACTTTTATGGTCTAATGTATTATTTCGTGATTAATAATTTTTATAAAAGTGAAGTTTTGTCTTTATATTATCAAATGCAGTTTTTTTTAAAAAAAAATGGTTAATAAATGTTATTTAATAATTATTAATATGAAATTTTAACCTAATTCAACACCATTAGCAAATTGCAAATTAAAGGAATAGTTTCAAGAAAATCATTGTATATAATATCATATATTTATATGTAAGAAATACGGAAAACAATGTATCGAAAAGAAATTAATTTATTAAGTCTAGAAATCATTAAAAAATTAGGTAATTTGATGTGAATTTGAAAAACTTATGAAATCTGTTAACGGACATTAATTTATTAAAGTAACCTTATTCACATTACTACTTTAGAAAAGTTCAGCTTTATTTAAGTAGTATGCTTTAAACTGTCACTAAAACATAAGAATGATTCATTTTTTTATTTAATAAGAAATGAAACACAAATAAGAAATAAAAAAACAATGTTAGATGAGGAATTGAATCTATAAGATACAAAATCATGTCAAAAATCGGTAAAAATTTACTGTGCGGTTGGTGACTTTTTCACAAAGTCGCCATAAATCTCTCCATTTTGCACAAGCGAGGTCTAAATATAAACAAAATATTTAAAAATCGTAATCTCTTATCTGCGATTCGTTGGAATCTCTCATCTAGGATTGGTCGGAATTGGTTGGAATGCCAAAAAATGTTATTTATCGCCAAATGTGGAAAAATTAAGCCAAGGGTATTCGTACAGTAAAAAAACTTTAACCTCAGACCAAAAAACTTAAATAACATAAACTAAATTCTGCAAATAAATTAATCCATTAATGGAAACATTTAGGTTGGCTCATATGTATTCTATTGTGTGTAAATGAAATCAAAATATATATGAATAAGATTTAACTTATTTTCAATTTAAATATCATTATTAAAATACAGTTTTTATAATGATACACTTCTTCAAAGCTAATAAAAAATAAAGTTTAACCATGTTTACTTCTCAAATGAGGCCATTCAATTTAGGTCATAAATTTTGGTGATTAAAAATTAAAAAACTCAATATTGTATAATATCCACTGATCATTGAACAAACTATGTTGCTTATTGAATTGTTTAAATGTTGCATATGTTCGCATTCTTACGTATTATCCCGTTGAATATTTTGAAAGAAAAATCGCATTTTTAAATAAACCAGATAATATATAAATACAAAATATATTCAATACTTACGTATTATGATGAGTACCTTGTCGACATTTGGGGATAAAATTTTCAGTGACGACTATTGGTTTATCTTTATAAATACTTTTAAAAATATTCATCCTAGTTATAAAGGAACAAAAACTTAAAAATCCAAAATCCCAAATATTACCTTACTTAAAACTGGTTAAAAGGAAATGCTTAAGTTAATGGTGAGGAAAATGGTGGGAAATAGTTTTTAAAATAGCATCGAAAGGCATTTCCTGTTTTTCTCCGTCATATAAACTCCGCTTATAAGGTATAGAAATTATACTGAATTGTCTTACGTTGTCGCATGTTCCTCCATTTTGAGGAACCACACAAAACTTTCTACGTGTTTAGTATGGATTGGATCAACATAACAACAGGAACTGCATAAATGGGTCAAAAAAAATTGTATCGTTGTGTGTGTTTGTGTGTGATTCACCTTACAAATATTCGAAATTGGCATCAATGAGCAACTCTGTTTGATATCCAGGCCATGAATTGAACATTATTATTGAGCCATCAGCAATATTATTTTGGATTTCATGCATTAATGTTATTGTCTGGTAACTCTGACTAGAAATGCTTCTTTTATCTCTCAACAAATTCCACTAAATCCCTACTTTTGTTTCAAGATAAAATTTTATTTATTCCTTCGACAGAAACACACTTTCATCAATTTCCACAATTGTTCAGGGGATACCAGTTTTAAATTTTCGATCATCTTCAAAATCTTTCACACTTCACACATATAGTTATTCCAATCAATAACAGTCTTATCGGATAAATCCAATTGATATTTGCACCATTTAAAGGACAGTTGTTCATATGACCAAAAGTAAATAAATATCAAAGCTTTTAAAAATTCAACACGATAATTTTTAAACCGCATACCAATTCGAACACCAAAATTTTGCTGACAATTTTTGACATTGCATCTATAATAAATTACTGAATTATAAAACTTCATATCATGGCCATTTTCACTGACGTATTTTTTGGGTAAAATTCCAATCTCTCTGGAAAATTTTTTTGCTTCTTCATTTGAAGGTTGAACAACGTTGATAACTATTATGAAAGGAATAATTATCAAAGGTTTCACGATTTTAACTTCAACGTAAAAAATCTGTGTAAATGTAGTAAAAAATATGTAGTAATAGCAAAGTGGGCCTAGTGTGATTTTCATAATACCCTTTATTTTAGCGCCTTTTGTAACCTATGTTAGCCGACAGATTTTTCTTAGGTAATCATCATATTATTTTTTTCTTGTCAACAGTTTTGGTGAGATATCTCGGTAGTCTTCATAGTACATAAGTACTACATATTCTTGAGAGTTGTTGAAATATACGATCAATTAACTTATATCTTTATTAAAATAAATAGAGGAATTTTAAAACTATTCTAATTTTATATTGAATCCCTTAGAGATAATGTAATCATAAACTTAAATTTTGCATGTTCTGGAAATTAAAACTCAAAATTAGAACTTAGGAAATAGCTGGGCTGTTATTAAATTACAACATTTTTTCACTAAGTCGAATCATTTAATGACGTATAATTTTATGAGAATTCATGGGATAATATGAAATAATTATTTCTATTTGTAATATCTTACTGTAAGACTGATCATTGAAATTGCCTTTCATATACAATAGATATTTAAATTATGCGTAATAAGTGCAAGAAATCTCCCAACATGCTCAAAAAAAGAATCGTATTATACATTCTGAAGCTTTTAATTTCTGTAAATTTATACAAAATATATCGAATTATTTTATTCACGATAAAGTCTTCCCTGTAAACATTTTTTAGCTTCTTGCACAAAGGTTTCTTCATTTACAGTATTTTGTTTTAATTTAGTTTCTTCACTAATTTCTAATCTTAACACAGAAAGCGCTGATTCAAATTGTTTTTGTGTTATTACTCCTTCGTCAGCTGGATCTAAAAGTCGAAAATATGCTTTCAGTGATTCATCAGAATAAAGAAAGTGAGGAAATTCTTCTTTATTTTCAAAAGAATTCTTCAGATCTAACAAAGCATTAGTTAAGAATTGAACTGGATTTTCTGGCTTAAAATAGAATATCATTTCTGATAAATAATTAAGCAAGTCTTCAATTTTTTGTTCTTTCATGTAATGTTCAATTGTTTTCTGTAAATTAGTCATTTTCTGTTTCTGTCTTTTATATTATTTCTTTGTCAAATCCCTGAAATAAAATTAAAACTTATGGTATTATTCTATCAAATGTTTTGCAATTATATGCATTTAGTTAGAGAGACCAAATTATGTACTCATAAATTTAACGTTATATTGACTGCACAAAGAGCACACCCTAAAAGAAGCATGCAAATCATGTGTAATTTACATCACCCATTTGTGGCGAAGAAATATGAAAATCATTAACAGTGTAGCACATACGTACATCACGGGCGATGTAGAGAAACTTAAAAGCGCTTTGTTAACCAATATATATAGCACTATAAAAAAGTTTAGTGTTAATATAAGACAACATGCAATGCCGATTAGAAGTTAAGCAACTATCTTTTTACATAAGCTGTTTAACATGCCTCTAAGAAGACGTAAAGCGTTTTTTAAGCAAATTTCTGAGTTCAATCTAGGAAGAATAGCAGTTTATAGGGAGTGTGGAATTATCTTTCAAAAAAATCCGTCATAGTGTTGGACAAATCCCAGAAACTGATGCAGATCTATAATCGGTTGAAGCAGAAAGAAATAATGTATTAACGAGACCAATCACCCCTATCTCATTGAACTACTGTACTCGATAACAGACGTATTTCATTGTAAGCAATAAAGGATAACTCAGTAATATCGTGAATTATAGCGCAACAGATTCAGTTCGTTTTGCATAATTCGATGTCTACTCGTACAATTCAACATCGATTGCAATATTCCTCTAGGTTTCGTTTACCCTTGACTCAAAACTAAAAGCGTAAGCATCATCAGTCATACCAAAATGGACAACAGATGGGATCCTGCTTCTTTCTGGAGTACTACGATGATCAGATTCGAATTGGGCGATGCCATGGTAAGAGACTATCAATCCATTGCATTATGCAATGACACACTGTTCCTAGTTCAATATCCTAGGTGGATACATTGGATTTCGCTGCCTCATTCCTCAAAAAGGGTTTGACGGTACACTAAAGAGCTAGAGATATATGCCAAAGGTTTTGCAGCCCGTAGTCCTCCCAGTACTTTTCAGCAATCAAATTCCTACAAAATAAAGTGTATACCACATGGCCCACAATGAAAAATTAATTTTATTTTTAAATAGCTAAATCTAACAGCGTATAATATAACAACAAGAATATTAACAACTAATTAATTATTTTTAAAAACTTATTAATCAACCTAAATTTTTTAAATGTTATCAAAAGCATGAAATATGTTATTAAAAGCTGGTCAGAAATAACAGTCTATGCTTCTATAATAATAAAAGCAAGTGTAATGTGTCTGTCCGTTTGTCTGACCGAGCTCTCCAGCCAAATCTATCGCACGCAGGGACCTGGAATTTTTTACACGGAAGCACAAGGGGGCTGGCCACCAGACCTCGAAGCCCGATTTTCGATTTTTGAATTAGAAAAATTTTAAAAAAATTATTTATAAAACTTCTTCTCGAGATCGCTGCTCGCCGATAGCTGATTCCGGGGTTATAGATAGATAATAAAAGCAAGTGTAATGTGTCTGTCTGTCTGTCCATTTGAAATTTGTTCGTTACCAATGTCAAATTATGGTAAAACTATACTTTAAGGTGGCCCCTTGGCAAACATGGCGATTTTTGTTTGGCTATCGTTTTTATTGGCGATTTTTGTTGGCACAGACAATGAATTCCCCTGTTGCTATCGGAATATGATTGGGGTTTGCCCGGCTTGGCGATCAATCGCGATTACAACTTTGCGAGAATCAAAGAGGCACCATAAAGTATATTCCTAATTTGAATGTTGTTAGCTTGGTTGTTTAAAAATGCCGCCATTTCCCCTATTTTTACATGATTGTTATTAACTGGAAAAAAAAGAAATAAAAGTTTCATTCATTTAATGTCGCTGAATTCGGATAACTATTCCCTTTTTGACTAAAAATTTAGTCAAAGGCAACCTCTATGATTATAATGATTTCTTTTACTGAAATTCGGAAAGTTTTCATCATTCGCACTTACAATATGAAATAACTTTAATTTGAATCGAAGTTGATCTATAACGTAGTAAGTTTCATTGAATATAAATTAATGTTTTGATTGCTATCAATATTAAATCCGACATCAATTTTGAAACATGGAATATTATTGTATTAGTCTGCAATAATATAAACATGTAAGAAGTACAACAACGGTAAGTTATGATAGGAACCATTTTCCTATTAACTGAGAAACTAGCGCCCTCTATTCCAAACTTTACAGAAATTTCTAGACGTTTCCAGAAGTAAAAATTGTTACAGTTATTTAAAACTGTAAAGGCTGGTTTGAACATCCACGTGAGAAGGTGCTACGTGGATATGATACGCGAGTGAAGTGAGACAATTTGCAGAATTTCACATTCTAATTTTGATTAGATAAGCTGCGTTACTGCATAGTTTACTTAAAGCAAAAAATTCATCACATATTTTCATTTGAGTATTTAATTCCCGTGGGAGAAGAAATGGATCCTAAAAAGCCTGAAGAAAAACCTGGTGAGAAAAAACCCGGACAGCCTGATGATAAAGGAGGAAAACCAGGAGAAAAGAAACCTGGGGAAGAAAAAACTCCACCTACAAAGTAGAGGATCAGCTTTTATGGAAGAATAAAAAAAAAATGAAGCCAAAATTATGAGTGAGTGATAAAATGTTATTATTTATGTTTTAGAGAATAACTTATAATAATCAAGATGAAATCTTAATTTTGCATTTTAAAATTTGGACTTTACTTACCCTTATAATTTTTTCCGCCTTTAATAATTTCGGTTAATTCCCAGTGAACGGTACGCTCCTTATACGGTACGCATATATACAACGGTAATCTATAATAATAAAAGCAAGTGTAATGTGTCTGTCTGTCCATTTGTCTGACCGAGCTCTCCAGCCAAATCTATCGCA
>JAPDSC010147543.1:28612-43326 GCA_026290005.1 Latrodectus geometricus
CCAAATCTATCGCACGCAGGGACCTGGAATTTTTTACACGGAAGCACAAAGGGGCTGGCCACCAGACCTCGAAGCCCGATTTTCGATTTTTGAATTAGAAAAATTTTAAAAAAATTATTTATAAAACTTCTTCTCGAGATCGCTGCTCGCCGATAGCTGATTCCTGGGTTGTACCAGCTCCTTTTGAGAAACAATTCTGGCGACTATCTTTTGGAAAATTTTCCGTTTAAAATATTTAGGATATATTGTTCCTTTTTATCGACGGGGAATGTTGTGTGTGGGGGGGGGAAGAGAGAGAGACAGTCTACGTGTCCTACACTACTATTCCTGCGCTATTCACTTATCTGCATTTTCTAAATGCACGGGCAACGCCGGCGGGTACAGCTAGTATAAAATAATGAACATAAGATTTTCCAAAAAGATGTTTTCTAATGAAAATTTTATTTATAAATGCATACTTAAAAAGAATCTTTTAGTAAAATTAAATGAATTATTAAAATGCGAAAACTTTTGTTTTTCAGTTTTCATCTAAGTATTATATTAAGAAACAAATTAAAAGTTGATAGTCGGGTATTACCATTATTTTTGTGGTGATTTTTTGACTTCAAGATAGATGACAAGATGTTACAAACTAGATGGCTACTGTACTAAAGCTAAACTAAGATAAATTAAATTTTGTTACCAAATGTTTCGCTAAACCAAGGAGTACCCAATACTACACGGAACTCAAAAATTCATCAATTCACAAAATTACCAAATAATGCTTAAATTTTAGATCTTTTTTTTTTTTTTTTTTTTTTTTCTTTTTTTAGATACAAACAGTAATTATCTAACAAGTTTTTAAAACTTTTGAAAACAATAGCTCTTAAGGAAATAGAATTATTTAAATACAGTTTGAAATTTGTTGAAAATTACATGAATGAATTTTCTTTAATTTAATTTCATTTAAATTTAAATGCTCATTAATCTGCGCTTTAGGTCCCCTACTCTGCCAACTTGGCGATAAATGCACCAAGCGTGGTAAACTGGACGTTTTTATCCCTGAATTGCTCTTTATGGCAACCTCGGAAGAAATAATTTGAAGCGCTTTCTCGCGCATGCTCGTTAATTGTTTTTTTTAGAATTTACATTGGTCGTTAATTAATTTCAGTTTGAAAAATCGGTCATTTTCATTGGTTGCTAATTGCTTTTGAAAATCATTAAAAATCGTATTCCATTATCACCATGGCAACAGCGTTTTTGAAAACGCGCCAAGTTCGGGACCCACAGCAGATTTTCGCCAAGTTGGCAGAGTAGGGGACCTAAGGCGCATTTTCACCGAAATGCTTAATAAAGCCAATTATATAAATAACACAACAAAAATTATAGGAACTACTTTGATATACCCCCCCCAAATCGGAAATTTGGCGACATTTTTTTCACACCAACCCAAAATACCTGTTTTGGCGCCTTTTTTCTCGCCAAGATGGATTCTCGCTAAGTACAAATAATTAATACATAAAAAAAACTTTAAAAAAATCAACTCAAAAAATGGTACAAAATTCAAGAAAATACTAAATTGGCAACAGCAAAAACCTAAAAGCTGAAAAAACCTAAATTAGCAACACCAAAATAAGAAAGAGCAACCCTAAAAAGTCCGTAGGTAGTGCCAGATTTGGCGCGTAATTTTTGGGGGGGTATATCAAAGTTGTTCCAAATTATATATTAAATGAAAATTTAAAATGCAAATGAGAATTATAAATACGTTGATTTAAAATCATGCATGATGGGAACCATATTTAATTTTTCTTTCCAACATCAATTTAAGTTTGAGGATTAATTGATTTGATGAGTTTTTGACAAAATTTTACTGCATATGGCTTTTTTTCCCCAAGATCCGTGACCGAAATTCTCAGTTTAGTCCAGAAAAGTTTTGACATACCTTCAGAATTTTACATTTGTAAGCTTCAGTGCAACTTTTAATCACACTCGTTGTATTCAAATGAAACTATAATGTCTATTAAGTAAAAACGAAGCTTTTGCACGTGTATCTTCCTTGTTCTTATACCACAGAAACTTCATGGAAAGGAAGGTACGCACATGATTAAGCTCATAAATTAATAACAGGAAAAAATAATTCACCAGTTTTATAACTTATTACAAAACGAAATCTGTTGATAATTTGAATTACAAATACTTTTCAATATTTCGTTCGTTTTCAGTTGCATATTTTTGCCAACAAAATAATCTTACAACAGCTTAAGTTTTGTTGATTAAGCACGAATAATTTTTAATTTGAAGTTACATGTCTAAATTAAAAATTCTTACTTAAACCAAAAATTACGACACTTAAGGTACAATAAGAAAATAATTAAAATAAAGAAGTATTAATCACTTCTTATAACTTATTTA
This sequence comes from Latrodectus geometricus, assembly GCA_026290005.1. Lineage (NCBI taxonomy): Eukaryota > Metazoa > Arthropoda > Arachnida > Araneae > Theridiidae > Latrodectus > Latrodectus geometricus. The sequence continues at coordinate 31,004 of JAPDSC010147543.1, forward strand.
AAATGTATTTAAATTAGTTATAAGAAGTGATTAGATAGAAAAAAAACATTACCCGTCTGAAGTTATCAGTATCTGGCCCGGCCGAAGGTAGTTCTCCAGAAATTATGGATGTTAAATGTTCCATTGCGTCCAATTCTCTTTCACTAGTAAGCTTGACTGAGAACGGAGGGCTCCAGCTCAGATGACTACTTCGTCTCTTCACCGTGAATCAAAATTAAAATTTGCAGTGTTGTTTTACAGCTTTGATCTGCAAAAAAATACCTAACAGAAGCGTGTTGCAATACTTAAATTTCAATACATAACAAACACAAAAATATTTTCTTTTCTACATGTATTCTTCGGAACATATTTATAGTATATTCAGCAATATCTAATGTGTCAAATGAGGCAAATCAGTTGGTTACAGCTGCGGAATGTAATTTTTTGTAGATTTCAAATAATTGCTTGAGTCAACAATACTTCGGCGGCTAATTTTAATTGCGAGGAATTTAATTGCAGTTTTGGTAACTGTTAAATCTTATAAAATGTTCTACTTTTTAAAATTTTGATAAATTATTTTGTGTTGTTCGTGAGGTGTAAAAATATCCTTAAGAATTTTTCTGTTTTGCGAGATATGAAGGGTAATGTTCTTTTATCTGTTGTTACCTTATACCAAAGTAACAAAATACGGTATTTCATTAATAAGAATAAATGATATGATATAATAATATATAATGATATATATTAAGTCAATGATAAATGTAAATTTAATAATGAAAACAGTGTAAAAGATGTGGCTTAAGTCAATGGTGTATGTTTCATGGGAAAACTGTTTGCTAATTTCCTCAACAGTATAATCAAAATGCTTTTTTAACTAGGTGACATTTATTAAATAGATATTTATCTATATAATTAAATTCTTATAACCAGGTTTAATTTCGATTTTAATTTTAATTTCAAAGAAAATTTGGACTCATGCCAAATTTATATAAGGTAAACAAGAATGTCCTTGCCGTTGTAGCCATTAAAGGAAATGAGAATAAGTATACAAATTAGTGTATGACATAGTTCAGACACCGATTAGTTAAAAGTAGAAATATCAATCGCTATAAAAATAAATCCACCCGCGCATTCTTCAATCATAGCTCGCACAATAGCTAAGAGAAATGGACGTAACTCGTTCGTTCCCGTTTTACAACTTCAAAATTGGCTTATTAGTTGTTGCATCAGATTGCCGAATATGTGAAGCGTTTGAGAATGGTGCTGTGAATGATACCACATCACTATCATCCCAGGATACTGTCCCGCACAGCTAAGACCACCTATGCATCCACCCAAGATTATGTTTTGTATCTGGTGGTTTAATTGTCAAATGGGTTACTATGAGCTGCAACCAACAAACCAAATGTTAACTGCGCACTTGCTAAGAGAATCAAAAGCACTTTAAGACAACTTCCGGCCGCACCTTCCTCTACTCCTCTTTGAGACTCAAGAAAAAGGTTAGTGCGATAGTACACAGAGGAGGGCTGGCGACATGTATAGAACAGAGAGTACAAGTCTCTGTAACATCGATTTCTGTTTTGGGGTCCTAAACCATTGGGATCGTTATGATTTGGAGACATCAGTCTCAGAATAATCTAATAATTATTTAAGTTTCATAAGCCATCTTATATAAGGGATTTATTAACTCTAGAGACGTCAGTCTCAACATTTACAAATAGTTAATTACTTTAGCCAACTTCATTAGTTAATTGTGTATGTATGAGACACCAATCTCAAAAATACACCTATCGGCTTCTCAAGCCATGTGTGATTGATTTCAAATGCTTGTTTTGTGTTGTGATGCTTTAAAGATTAAATTAAAATTAGCATATGTAATTTTGTTAGTAATTATTTCACCTGAACCTATATAAATTTATTTATCATTATCGGATTACCAATTCAAAATAGAAAAAGTTTTACTCTTATACTTGCTGCAATTGGAACATGTGCAACAGGCATTGCAACAGAAGGATCCAGCACTATTTAATCGCAAAGGTTTACTGTTCTTGATCAATAACGTGAGGCCGAATGTTACATGGGGGACTAGAAATACCATACGTGTGACTTGGTTGAAAGACTTTATGCCATCCTCCATACATAGCTAATCTTGCGCCATCAGATTAGTACTTTTCCTATTCCCTGAGTAATCATCTCTTTGGAAAATTCTTCACCAGTGAAGTAGACTTTCTCTAAGTACTCAATGATTTTTTTACGTCTAAATCCCTCGAGTTTTACCGCCAGTAATTGGACAACTGGAGACAAGTTGAAAGAAGATGTTGTTTGTCGATGGTAACTACTTCGAGGACTAACAGTAGGTAACACTTTCTCTTGGTCATGTTCCTTGGTCTTATTAACATTATACCAAGTGGTAGTATTTTACCTTAATTTCTTTGTATTCCATTTATTGGAAAACATAAATATATAAAAAAACTACATTTATAAAGTTCTTGAGTACGTAATAGGAAATTCATAAACCATTATAATTATGTTTGCCAGATGCACCCCAGTTTGACCGAGACAATCCCAGTTTTCCATCTAAATCCCAAATCAGATTTATTCATGTCCTAGTTAAAATTTATAGATAGCCAAAAGGTCAAAAAATAGCTAACTGTGAGGGACTATTCATGAAAGTTACATTGTTATTTATTTTGTACATTTTTGAACATTTTGTACATTAATAGTTTTCATAATGAAAACTATAGAAGAGCTATAGAACTGTGAACTATAGAACATCCACATAAATATAGATGAGCAGATCCACAAGAAATAAAAAAAATTGTGTGAATGAAAAAAGTGATGGTTTTTATGAAAGTTGCATTGCACACTTAGAACCACTTAAGAACAGTTTTGGAAACACAGAAGAATTTTCATGGGTTAATCTAATCAAAACTGCTCAAACTAATAATACTGCTCCCCCTACTGTCCATCAGAGGTTGGAGTGAATATATGTATTTTACATATGGTACCACAATCCATTCAATTTTTATGCTATATCATAGTTTATTTTCCCTCTTATCTGTGTGCGTATGTTAATTATGCGTACAAATACATTCACATATTATTAATGCTATTCTTATATTTATAATCAAGATTCTTTTTTTCTAAATTTCAACAAAAACGTACTAATACTTAAAACTCATAAATGTAATTCAAAACCAATTTGCATCTAAACGTTACGAAGGATCATTGGGCAATATATATTGCATTTGTATATAGCGATAAAAAATATATGCTTTTTCTCTGTTGAAAGAGTCTTTAATGTATACTATGTAAATTATCTTAAATTAATCATTAAATAGTGTTAATTAAAGAGTCATTATTTTTATAGTTCTCCTTTTTGTTAAATTCTTCAGGTCTTCCCTTAAATAAATTCTTTTAACACAAAACGAAGAAGACAAAGTTTCATTTCATATTTTTAGTATGTTGTATTTTTTAACACACATGAATTATTGACACTTACCCGTTTTTTCAGTCACTTGATATATTTGATCACTAAATATATTTACATACTCAAGTTGAAGATAGGATGATTGTTTGCTCGGTAACGCAATCCCTACATTTTTCTATTCAAGACAGTAAATATTATTTTTTCAAGTACTAAAATTGAAAAACTTAAATTTAATTTCAATTCTTCATTTAAAAATATAACAAATCTTGAAGAAAATGTGATACACTATTTAATTATTTAACCATATTTTTAATTCTCACTGGAATTTCGAAACAGCAAAACAATAAGTTATAATTATTCATTAATATTTTGAATTTAATACCTTTTCATTTTTATTGTTCTTTTAAGCTGTTATATAATATATATATATATAATACTTTGAGAAAATTTGGTACTGCCGGTTTATGTTAAAATGTCTTATTAATTGTGATAGCTCAAAGAAAAAAGCTGTGAATTTTCACAGTTAATATTAACAAAAAATACATTTAAATAACTTGCTATTTTTTTTAATTTATAAAAATTCTGTATTTATAGAAACTGTCATTAAATAGAATAAAAAAATTTGAAATAATTTGCAATCTTAAAATTAATATAATTTTTTTTTTTGTTATAATTGTGTATTCATTTGTTGTAGTTTTTTGTTTGTTATAAATGTTTGTATATAATTGAATAAAAACTATACACATTAATCATTTTTTATGTAACACTGTGTGAGTAAATATATTTGTCTACTTAATCTTTATTGGATTTAAAAAAAATAATCGAAATAATATTTCGTAATCTGATAAGACCAATACTCTCTAAATGTATTCAACTACTAAAAAAACAATGCAAGATAAGAACACAATGCGGGGTGAAGAGATCTTGATAAATGGAGGTAAACCTCAGCAGCATTCTCCTCTTTGGTCTCGTGCCAAGTCAGCTGGTGGCAATGCAGAAGATGGTGCCAAGGAATAAACATAGAGGATTCAAGGACGAAAGAAAATGCATCAAAACTGAGAAAGCCTCCGCTTCCTCACTTAAGTAATCACAGTATGCATGCAAAAGTGATTTCTTGACTTAAAATTAGCTCCACGAATATACAAAAGTAATCAAAGGATTACTCTTATTAAAGTAAGCTATTTTAGGTGTATATTTATATCTGAATTTGACTGTAACAACTGATCTATTGACATAATTGAAAAGTTCAAAAGTAATTCGTATAACAAATATGATAAGAGAGTTATTTCACTTTCATTATTTTAGTTGCATTTTTACATGGGTATTATCTTATTAAATATTTCAATTATAATTTATTCTTATTTATGTCTTATACGACAAATAATTTTATGAAATATAATACAAATTTTGATTTTTAAACATAAATATTTCTATCATAATAAATAAGTTATATTGCTTCATTAACATTTTCTGGGTTAATTATTTAGTTTGCTTTATAAATTATTTTAGAAAAAAATTACTTAATGTTTTATAAAAATCCTAGAATAACATCTAATTAAGAATTTTATTAACATAGATCAAAATATCAAATTATATGAAATTAATCAAGCGTAAATAAAAAAATGCAAGGTACTATAGTATATAAGTATCCTACATTTTAATAAATAATTTTATAAAAGAAAATATGTAGAAGTAGAAAAAAGAAAAATTTTTTAAATGATATGAATATTTATAATGTTTTCATTCGATAATTTTTGTAATTCACACTTATATGCATTTTATGAAACAGACAAATATATTTATTTCACTAGTGCAAATTTTAATCTTCATTTTTCAGAGATAAATTTTTCCAAAAACTTCTAAAATGCTTAAAAATAAAAATTAGAAATGGTATCAATTTTAAGAACAATTATATAAATTTATATTAAAGTATTATGTAAATGTAATATAGATATTATAATTCTACAAAATTATGTTGAAAATAGATTGCAATAATGCGTTCAATAAATTTAATATTTCTCATGGGATTAGCTATAAATTGCTAATAAATTCAATTGGTTTTCATTAATGTTGAGAAAAATATGTAGCTAATGAAAGGTTTCTGTAATCATTGTAAATTAAAGATTTTTTAAACATTTTATATAAAAAAGAAAATTCATATTTTATGATTAAAAAACTGCATAATTTCTACATGAATTTAAAAACATTTTTTAATATTAAAAATTTATTAATGTAACTTCAGCAGTATTAAAAATCTAAATTACACGTATACTATAATTTAAAAAAGCAACAACTGTTATTGTCTTAAATTCTGAATATATTTATCCTTTAAATTATATGATATGGATATGGGATGCAAATTTAAATTATATATTATCACGATTTTAATTCAAATTTTCAAAATATTTCGAAATTTTGGTAATTTTTTTTAATTTTGAAATCGTTATATAAAACTGAAATAAAAACAAAAGAGGTAATTTATTACTTAAAAATGTTTAAGGATTTTTGTTAAATTTCATTATATATAGTTTAAATATTTAATTAAAGATGAAGGGTACAAATATATAACAGTATTTAAAAAAAAACAAGTTCATTTTGAAATCGAAATTATATTTATATATAAATTATTATTTTCGTTTTATTGTAGAAATTATTTAGTAATATTATTATATAATTACCAAAGTAAGCATCATATGATCCAGCCTTCTGATAAGGATTCCATCAGTTCGTTTGTTCAATTCTCACTTCAGATCGAGATTTTGTAGTTGCTCAATATCAGTTTACCATAGTACTCAGCATAGTTAGACCTACGTCTAAAAATTATTATTTATTATAATAATAATTTTAGTTAATTATTTAGTTTATAAGAAAATGCTGTTTTGAATACATTTTTAATAGAATAAAATTCAATAGCAAGAAGTAAAATAATTTACAATTAATTAAGAAATTTTAAAAAAATGCTGACAAAATTTTTATCATTATATTTTTAAAAGAATCGTGTAAAAGTGTGATATAATAAGAAAATTAAAATATAACTTGACAAACCTTTGAAACCTAAGAATAAATTCTATAAATATCCCCATATGAAAAAAGAATTATTTTTTGTTTTCTTTATTAAAAAATGTCTTCAATATTTGTTTAATAGCTCTTTTTAATTAGAAACATAACAATGTTTGTCTGAAAATTTAATTTTAATAACAATTGAAAGCTAAAATTCTTCAAAAAACTTCTAGAGATTTTTTGGTTTCTTGAAAATGATTCATAAGTTATATTTATGAAAAAAACGATATGAGTAAACCAATAGTGTACATTTATTAATTTATGTAATATGCTTCCTTAATTTTCGCAATTTATGCATTCATAAGTCTTTTAAATGCATTTAGGAGCACGTCTTAAGTGTCTTTTGCTTTTTTGTGAACACACTAAGAACACAGAAGGGTAAGAGTTTTCAAAATAGCCAGAACTTTATTTTGTGTTATAATAAGACGCAAAGTTACTAATTTAAAATGTTATAACATTTGATAATCATAGAATTGTACTTGAATAGTCACAGACCGTAAATATAATTAACAAACAGCTAATTAAAAATTTTAATATTTCTTTGACTGTAATTTTGATTTTTAAAAAATATTCTCAAATTGTATTTTGAATAAAAAAAGCACAATTTCGTTAGTAATATATTAAAATTTTTTTGGCTAAAAATAATAACATAAAATAGTTTATAAATTAAAATCCGCTTTTATCATCAAACATTTCCATAAAAAATTAGAGTTAATAGAGAAAATGCTAAGTGTTATCAGACGATAAACATACTTCATATTGTTTTTTAGGAAAATATTTTATTTATTAGAGTTTTATTATTATTTTTTTTAATTTCTGCAATTATTTTTTTAGATTCCCCAGTAATTTAATAAGAATTTTGTTATACAGCTGAAATTTAAATATTAGTTTATTAATTTCATCTACATATCAAACGAAATCTTTTTTTTTTTATTTTTATGTTCATATACAGATTTCTGTACATATTTTATGCAAAGCAGCTGTGTTCAACTTATTAAAATAAGCAAAATCTATTAAATGTTTCAAATCTAGATTTCAAATTTCTATCAAGATATTATACTAGTAGAGCATCTATAACTATGTAAATTATATCTTTAAATTACACAATTAATACAATTAAGAATTATATTTAGCTAAAAATTAATATATCGATACATGTATTTGCTTATTTTATTATTTCTTTTTTACAAATATTCCTCTATATCTTAAAGTCTATGTGAGAATATTTTCTCAAAAAAACTGTATTTCGCAAAATTTTTTTATAAATTCCAAAAATCTAGCAGAACTGATTTTTATAACATATTAGAAGACAGTTATTTTAAAAAAAAATTATTTCATAGCCAACAGTTCGTAGGTCTATTATCATTTAGAAGAGCATGCTTTTAATGGTTGGAATGCGCTTGAAACTGTTAGTCTCGATTGAACTCTCTTGATTGTAAAATTATAAGAAATCAAACTAAACCAGCCACTATACACAAAATGGGAAAACATGCCGAGTCATATCATTCAAAATTAAAAACCTCTAACAGAAACTGGCAAACTGCCAATCAAGTCAAAAATTTTCTTTTATTATAAACTTCAAGATAAAGGACATTAATATAATTTATTTTATGAAAAAAAAACGATAAAATAAATTAAACTGAAAATGTTTTATTTTTACTTAGAGATTTCACACTATGATAATTAAATAATTGTAATACATACATACCCAAAATAACTGGCAGTTAATCAGAAAGAAATAAACTTTTATATTTTGAATTTTTTTCTACTTTATATAAAATTAAAAATCAGTCCAATATAAATTGTGAAGCATCCAATAAAATATTTCCTTAAAACTAAATTTTTTTATTAAATAGTTATTCACAGAACTATGTAACCAAATATCTTAAATAAATTTTTATTTAATATATTTCAAGATATTAAAAATATTTATTAGAAGCATCAGAATGCAAAGTATTCAATCTTTTATGATGCCAAATCATAACAAAAAATAACTAAACATAAGTCCATATATGATACCAAATGCGTTTTCTCAGCCAAAAATGATTGTACCAAAAGATTGCTTCCTTTTATTTTATTTGAAATATGTTCTTTTTTTATCGGAAAAGTATTTTTAAGAAACATATGTTTAAGAAAAAGGAATTCATATATAACTTCTTTAAAAATGTACACATACTTTTTTCCTAAAAAGAATAAATTGAACTATAAAAGAATAAATTGAAAATAATAAATGGATTATAATTTATTACATTTAATATAAAATCCTAACAAGTGTTTTTTACTTCAAAACAATTTTCTAACATACTATAAATCCCGATTAAAATTTCCAACTCTTACTTTAAAAATCAAAATTCTTGCATTCTGAATTACATTACATTTTCAGACAAAATTTTATTATTTAAAATAATAGTTGAGTAATTTTTTAAATGTTTTACTTCAATGAATGCTAAGCGCAAAAGATGTACAATTAATTAATCATATTTAAATAATAATTTTCAAAGATAATTTTTTCTAGTGTTTTCTTGTATTCAATTAATATAAGCCAAAATTTTCCCCTATCACAAATAAGCTAATCTAAAGTTCACCTTAAAAACAATTTCAAGAATTGGTAAAAGTTTATGTAAATATTAATAACGTAGAAAAATTTTAGTTTTTTGATATTTTACATGCTAACTCAGCAATGTATGATTGTAATATATAAAATATCAAAATTTAAATATTTAACATTTCATAACATCCTGCTACAATTCAAGTTAAAAAGAAATGAAAATAGCAGATAGACATTAATGATTAATAAAAGACGTTGTAAGTAATACTAAAAATCATATATGCATGTGTTCATAAAACAGAATGATCCATGTTAATTAGTCATGCTAAATATAAGATATTATAATTCAAGGAGAAAGTCAAAAACCAATCTTCAAAATTTGAGTCCTAAGCTGAAAGTTTAAATATTTTAATTTCAAAATCAATTCAAAATCTTTCCAATTTTTGAATATTTTATTTTTTAAATTATTTGTTTTAAGAAACAAAGGAAATCGATTAACACAAATCAAAATTTCTATGTTTGGAAGACATGATAATCCTCTTGTCACCATGTTTATGAAGTTCATTTCTATGACAATCCTCTATTGGTAGTATAAAAAAAGAATAGGAATTTCCAAACAGTTTGACTTGTAGTTTATTAATAATACTTGATTTCAATATTTTCCATTTAATACATATAAGTTTCCCTGAAATTGGAGATTATACATAATTTCTGAGATGGTAAATTTTATTAAAAATTATTTCAGAAAAAAGAATAGTATAAAATTTAATTCTTTATATTTCATACTAAACACGTTTGCTTAAACATTTGTTATTGATGTATTTTGGAAAGATTTCTTAGGTACATAAATTTCATTTGAAGTAAAACTTTTTTGTCACCCTTTAATTAATTATTGGTATATTTGCTTTTTTTACAATGGGTTTGGTAATTTTCTTAAAACAAGCAGAAACTTCTGATTGAATTGCAGATTTTGCTAATACATCTGCCTTTTCATTAACATAAAAATTGTGATGCACTTAATTTTCAGAGGAGATGTTGAATTATATTCAACCAAAACTCTTTGTTTCAACAATACGCGTGAGATATATTACCACTCTGAACTACGATATTATAGTTTGAATGTAGTGATATAAAATCAACTTTAAACTGAAGTTCTTTGTCTAATTAGTGGTCGTGAGAAAAATAACCTATAATTTAGAGACAAACTACCTACAATAGGCAAGGAATTATTTTAATTATTTCTTAATGGCACGTTCTATTCTGAATTTTTATAACTTTGTCATTTAATTATTGTTGTTTATTTTACTTGTGTAAACAATAAAATTATTAATCTTATACGTAATTAGTTATGCATAAATCAATATAATGCAAAGTCTACTTTATATCCTGAATAACAAATACCCTAGTTTATTTATTTAATTTGGAAGGAATTTTTATTGTTTTTCCGTAATCATATTATTATTAAGATAAACCGTGAAAACACATCTAGTATTATTATTTTAATACCATCAATAAAAACATAATATCATCAATAAATATTAATTAATAGTGAATGCCTTTTTGTGATGTTAAGCATGCACTCCAAAAGTTTATATATATATATATATATATATATATTTATATATATTTTTTGTATCTTATGGAAGTAAAATAAATCTTTTATATATATATATATATATATATATATATATATATATATAATTTTTTAAAAGATTTATTCCAATTCAATAATTTTCAAAAAACCAGTTTTACTTTACAATACTGTTCTTCAATTTCTTGGGTTTCAAATGAATGATAGCTTTTCGAATATTAATGAAACAAACTTCATATGAAATACCATGAAATTCCTTTATTAATGATAAGACTACGTGTTATTTTCCGTAAATTTATATTTCTAAGGCTTTTTATTCTTTTTTTTTCAGGTTTAGGGATTATGCTATGCAATTTAGGCTATAAATTTCCCAGAATAATATTTATTACATCTACATTTGTTATCATAAAAGAAATTTTCTTGCTAAAACAAATATTTATAATAAATAAATTAATTCTGTAAAATAATGTAAATCAATAATTGTGTATTCGTATCAAATATTAAGTCGAAACTAATATTAATATCCGAATTTTAATAACACTCATTAGAATTCCATTTGCCTTAAAATTTAAAATAGATGTTTTGCTTCTTGTAAAGCTAGGCAAATGTTTTAGGCCTTATAATATACGTCAAAAACATTTTTAAAATTCATAGAAATGCTTATAAGAAATATTTTTCCAAGTTAAATGTTTTTATTTGATACATTTTCGTAAGACAAGGTTGACATTTTGGATATTCTGACTAGTTTAAGAAGACTGTGAAAATCTTCTTAAACCATTACCCAAAACATTCAAGGACAATCTGTAAATGAAAATTTTAAAATTTGAAAGTTTAATGAAAGTAAATGAAAATTTGAAAGTTTAATGTTTTTCTGTTATTCTGTATTAATATGCTAACATTCCAATTATTTATCAATTAAGTCATATTATGCATTATATATATATATATATATATATATATATATATATATATATATATATATATGCTTTATTTATAACTTTTTTATTTTTTACTTGAAGATTAATTTCTATGATTCTCATTCTAAAGATTTCTTCATAATCTGAATAGAAACAAAAATTCATACAACATTCAAATAAAAAATATGATATATAATAATCCTAAAATTTCAAATAAATATTTTATTATTTATCATTTTCAATGAAATATGCTCAAATAAATATTTGAGTATTTGTCTTCATACAAATATATATTTATTTATATTAAAGCAATTCATTATTGACCATAATTAGTAACAAATTCATTTGCTTCCCTTACAAAAGTAATATAAAAATAAAGTGTTCAGAAGGAAAAAATGCTTCAATAATTAAAAACCAGTTTTGTTAAATGATATTTCCTATAAAGCAATTACTTTCTATTTTTTCCTTTTTTTCAAATTTATAAGATATTATATTCTGTAATTTTATTGAAAACTTGCACATCTGGTCGTAACTTTATTTTGCATTATTTTTTTAATAATAAATATTTTACCTCATTTATGTTTTCGTACTTAAAATCATACATTAATATATGATTATATTCTCTTGTTTCATCTGAAAATATATTTGTAAAATATAAGATTTATTCCAAACCTACTCATTATATTTCCCGACAGAATTATTTAATTTTCTTAAAAAGATTACTTATTAAATTAAATTGATTAAATAATTTGCAAATGTAACACTACTTCTATAAATTGATTATAACTTAATCTGTTA
>JAPDSC010147579.1:5710-17856 GCA_026290005.1 Latrodectus geometricus
ATATATATATTTCAAATAAACAATGATGTAAATCTCATTTATTAAAACAGTTATTAGTATTTTGATTTTTGTCATCAGACATGAAAATATGAAAATAACTTCTGATGTGATAATTTTAGAGCATGGCGTATTTAAAAGATGAGATTAAGCCTTTGAAAAAGATTCTTAAGTTCAATCTATAAACTTGATGAATAACTTCAAATATTTTTTTTTTTTATTTTCCTGACAATGCAATTGACATGAAGTCGTTTAAGAGTTTCCTATTTTTTTTTCTTCTTTGCCACAGATAAATATAGTCCTCTTTCAATGCAAAATTCTCCTTTCTTATAATAATTATTACAGATAATATTTGAAGAAGAAATTTTAAATGTCCTCATGATGGTTATTTGACCACCTTGAGCCTAACAAAGCCTCAGTGGAGCCTTTTGGAAAGACTTTTCATAAATAGTGGACCATATTCAGATGTTGCAAAAATAGAAAACATGAAAAACTTCGAAGCAACACCTATAAATGACTAACACGTAGAAATCTGAAATTAATCTCCCATTTCTCATTGTACGACTGTTACTGGCATCCAACTCAGGATCTTCCATGTCAAAAAGCACTGACGACGTCAAATCTCTTATAAAAGCCTTGAGTTGTTAGGATCTCAGAAGCTCTGCGTCAAAATAATGACATTCTTTGTTCCAATTTAGTGCATTATAATAATGAGATCTTTTTCTTTTAACTTTTAAATTGAAATATATTTATGTGGATATCGGTGATTTTGAACAAAGAGAGAAATATTTCATCTCTAGGTTAAATATTCATAGGGAATATTAAACTTAGAGATGAAAAATTAGGAATATTCTGAGTATTCAAAAATCCATTCTTGAATTTTTAGGGTCTTTTTTTTTTTAATTTGTCTTATTTATTTCAAACAAGAATATTCTTACTTCACATTATTTTTGGTAGATAAGTAACGGACTATGAAGTTTTATTTATTTATGCTAGTATAAAATCTTAAAATAACATTAAATTTATTATTAATTTTTTTTATTAGTGCCTAGCCAAACATGGGCAATGTGTGGTGCGCTGTTCCATCTTTCCAACTGAAAAATATATTGGTGTGGAGTCCGACTTCCTCAGTAAACGCGTTCCATACCCTGATCACTAGACAGGGGGGAGGAGACAATTAATTCCAATTCAATCATACTATTTAAAGATGCGAACAAAAAACATATGGAAAAATAAACTGGTTTCAATTAATATATTACATCCCAGTTTAGAAAAACAAAAAGCAAAATTTTTACTAGTACCACAAGGAATTATTGACACATGGGTCTAGGTAGTCTAGTTGGTTAGGGCTTTAGTCTCGTCATCACCAGGTTGTGGGTTTAATTTGTGGGCCGACTAATGACCTTCGTTTTATTAATGTTGTCTGAAGCACGTAAAATATGTCATGATAGCAATGTCTTCCATGTTCCCATTCCAAATTAAATACTTCTGGGGTTGTTAAGAGCCAGGCCTTGGATCTTTTCTGGCTTCCTATATCTAAATTGGAAAATCCAGTAAGTGGTGCTACCATCTATTAGCCTAGTCATACTTCCACCTTTGTAAGGGGGTGCTCTGTTCAAAAATGTAAGATGATCTTTCTGACTTTATTCGCCCAGTCTCAAAGGGGTAGGCTAGACTTCGCCAAGTGTCATAGATAACAACAACTTTTTTATTGCCAAATATTTGAACAACAACTCTTTCATTGGAAAAAAAAATACAAAATATGATTTTTAAAACATTACATTAATAGAAATTAATAACATTCAAATGCTGAAAATGATAATGTAATAATATCATGCAAAAAAATTTTATTATTTTTTAATATCCTACTTTAATGGATATTAGTCTCAAAATATCTCCTCCGAAAATCAATAAGTTTTGCCATTTAGGATAGTGACAGATATTTTAAATAATTATCTGTAATTCTACTAATTAACTACTTTGATACTAAAGTTAATATAACATTATATAATCAATAACATTACAGATAAAAGTTTTCTTAATAATTAGTATATGAAATGTGCATACATTTTTGAAAACGATGCTAATTTTTAAAACTATACCCTTATTCATATATTAAATAAATTATGTTTACAATATTTAATAAAAATTTATGGCTAACTGCATTTATATACATATGAAGTATCTTTTAAGTTAAAATTTAATATAGATAAGAGTTTAAGTTTGCATTGTAAATTAATTTGTAATTGTAATTAATTTGCATTGTAAGTTAATTTTGCATTGTAAAATAAATTAGCTATTACGCTGAGATATTTACTTCAGTAAAATTTGCTTAAATGTCTCATAACTCTAAGATTCTCCAAGATAGTGATAAAACAATACTTATCACTATATTATAGTTATTATTAAAATCCTGAACACGTATGAATAAAATGTAAAAAAAAATTTTTTTAATTAATTTAATTTAATTTTTAAAGTATATATATGTTAATAGAGAAAATAATTATTTTTCATTATTGATTAAATATTTAATCCTTATATCATAAAGCTGCTTTAAATCAATAAATATTATTTATATAATAAATAAAATAATAAAAACTTACACTTATATTTAAAGAAATAAATTATTCCTTTTGAATGAATATATTTATGCAAAAAAGCTTTTTTTCTGTCTTTTCATTTTCCTTCAACCTATAAACTCAGTCTTTTTAATTAAAACAACATAGCTCAAAGTTATTTCAACCTTCCTTTATGAGAAACGTTACGGGAACAAATGAAAATTAATTAAATTTCTGGATTCAAATAAAAGAAAGCAGAAACAATGAGAGCTTAATGAAACATTTTTAAAATTAATATGTATTCTTTTTCTCATTTCTTAAATAAAATTATTAATCAAAGCTAAACGCATAATGTCTGTAAATTTCTTTCTTTATTCTGATTTTTTGTGACGAAGTAAATAATTTTTAAATAAAGCAGTGTTCCTATGAACAGATAAAATAATGAATTTAACTAATGCGTTAACTCTTAAAAAATTGTAATGTATATTAATAACATATTAATAAATAGATTAATAACATATTATATTAATTAATTATGTTATAATAATTTATTAAAATATATTAGTTTGGGGAAAAGGTTATCCATTATTTTTTCGATAGACGTCTGTAGTGATCGATATCTCATGAGGTATCTATCAAACAATTTCAGATTTATGTTCGTTGGAAAGGTGACATTTGACACTAAAATATCCTCTTGTGGTTTTTTGTTTGATTAATTCAGTTACGAGTACAAGGTTTTAAAAATGGAAGACAACAAACAGAAAATTCGATACATTTTCGTTTTTCTCTTGTAACGGCGAAAAAGATAGCCGGGTGGCTAAAATTGTGAAAGGTGTTTATCGTCCTATATATGACTGTAACAACCAGTTACGTACAATTTTTGTTTCGTCGATTCCGTTCGGGTATTTTTGATGTTAGAGTTGCACCTCGCATGTGGATACAGCATCGTCGAAAATGTCTATAAAATATCAAAAATGATCGAAGTTAACTGCATGTCAGCAGTCGTAACGCGCAAGACCCAAAAATCTACATGAAAGCTGTTTTAAACATTTTTACAAAGGGAATTCAAAAGAAATTACAGAAAGTGCACGTAAAAATAACGTATTTCTTTTTCCCCAACCTAATATTTAATTCTATTGTTCTGATTTTTACAAATAGGGATGTAGTTTCTCTTAAGTATAAATAAATAAATTTTAAAAATACTTATTTTTAAACACTCAATATACTCATATGTGCACACTCAAGTAACAATTGAATATTTTAAAATAAAGTAACACTTGCTTGATTGCGAATCTTTAATAAAAACAAATTTATTATAAAACTGAGATTAATTAAATTTTTATATCGTAGATGATTTTTATTATAATTATAGTTAAAACACATCATTAATATATTAATTATTTTTTCTAAACTACAATAAATTGTTTGTATTACACATTACTTTCAACCGATATTGACTCTGGGTAAGTGATTAAGAATCACTGTCTTTCAAGCATTGGTGCTTTTGCTATTGACCACAAGCTAGCTTTTATCACTTCCAAATTTGTAACTTTCTTTTTTACTACTAATGGATATCAACCCCATTTATTTATTAATGGTCTTCTCCTGAGTTGTGAGAAAAATCCCAGCTATCTTGTTTTGTTCCTGATTCAGACTTCACTTGTATATTGCATATGGATGGAGAGAGGCCGAAAGAACAACTCAATATTCTGAAATATTTATCAGGACGTGATTGAGGTGCTAAGGCAGTAACCCCCCGAACTACATCTATCTCTTTGGTTAAACCGATCTTGGAATATGGATGTCAAATCTTTTCTACCACGAATCTTGAGCGGTTGGAAAGTATGAAACTGAGTGTTGGGAGGATTATTCAGGCCTGCGCAATAGTTGCCCCAAGGAGATAATTCATTCTTATTCTGGCCTTCAACCGCTGTACAGATACACAGAACTTCTTTTAGGAAAATATTTCAATAAGCTTATCAGAGTTATGGGGCTCGTCACAGAGACGCAAATTACCTTAAATTTGGGTGAAATAATAAAAACATAAAAAGTAGTAACCCTTTTTCGTGTGCTCTATCTATACGCTTTTTTGTTGACACTGTTGAACCACACTACATTAAGTCCTCTCTCGACCCTTTTTCTGGTCTTTATCGTGTATTGTTTCATCCCGAACTGTTGTCTTACTTAATCAAAAATACTTACATCCCACATTACTTGAAACAATTGGGCTTGGAGATTATTAATAGCATAACTGATGATCCCTTAATTATTTATACAGATGGCAGTAATAATGTGGATTGTAGTGTATTCATCTTCTATCCTTTGAATATAGAGGGGAAAATTTCTTTCAGTAATATTGATCATAGCTCAGCTTTTAATTCTAAATTGATCACTATTGATGCGGTTTGCTTGCCATCAGGAAAGATGCTTCATTTGATGATGTTTGAAATGTTACGGATAGTCGCAGCGCTATCCAGTGCTTGGAAGCGTGGTCGCATATTAGTGGTACGGCTGAGATCTCCATCGTTCGTCTGCTTGTGTAATTTTCTTGTCCCACTGCATACCTATGCAATGGACCCTCTCTCATGTCTATATCCATGGGAATTAGAGAATGGATGCTCTGGCTAAAAGAAACTGCTAGTCCTTCTCCAGCTTATGCTGCCTTCAACTACACTGATTTGAATTCCATTTGAACTGATTCGAAAGAGAAACTGAATTCCATTGAACTGATTCGAAAGAGATGTGCAAAGTATCTGAAGAAATCTTTCTGCTCATGATTGGTACCCTGGTGGTCAGCTTGGTGCTTACACAGCTTTCAAGGATTCGACAAATGATCTGACTACATATCCTATGTTTGTTAGTGGTCATGTTCGTGGTGTTAAATTTGATTGCAAATGTAATCTTTACCATATCTATTAACACTACCCCTTAACACATTCTTTTGTGTTTGGGATTTAATAAGAAGGATTTACTAGTGAATCCTCTGCTGTATCTAGATTTTTTTGAGGATTGAGAAGCTCATGGTTTTGTAGTAATGCTACACCTGATTTAGCATTGCAACAGACTGTAGCAATACTACATCAGATAATATCATAAACAACAACACAAAATATTACCTTCAAACAATTTACAAAATGTTTCAACCATAAATTTATAAATGTTTAAGAGCAATAAGGAACACTAGTCACCAGGGAATTACATAGAGATTCTGGGTTGCATAAGCCTACCTGCTATGATTTAAGATCGTTGGTATAGCAATAATATATTTTCTCAAGTCTGTACCTAGCCCTGAGTAGAATTCTATCAGGTACATGGAAGATACCATAAGGGGTTCTTTGTAATTTATATGCAGAGACCAAGAAGAAGATCCCCAATACTTGATCTGCCATCTCCAGAGGTATTATTTCTCTGGGAAGGCATTTCCAATATCTATTTAACTGCTCCAGACTTCTTTGGTGAACACATAGATCTCCGGCTAGGCTTGGTTTCGAACTCGCTCACTTAGGATGGTGATAACCTTACCCTAACCAACCAAGATTGTGGCCATTGGCTTAGGACAGTGCAAAAGAGATGAAGACAGAAGTTTTCAAACATTTTCTCAATGAAGCTTCATTTCACATGCCAGCAGTGTAGTTGTGCTATAGTAAATTGCATCCACGCAGAGTAACCGACCCATGTGTTGGTACAAGGGAAAAGATGAGGTAAAATGGTAAAAAATAAATAAACGTATCTATAATTTTAATTTATAAATATAAAATAGAAAAGTGAAATATTACAGATATCAAAGGAAGTGTGGGAATTGTTTACCCTATAATGTGATACAAATCTTACTTCCACGCAGCCGAGAAGTTCTACTCAAACGTGTTTCTTGGACTCCCTTGACAGTTGAAGCGATACATGCAATAAGATCATCGGTGCTGCCAACGGGGAATTCAAAGCACTCTACCGTGTCTGAAAAGTGTTTCCGATCCAATATTCTTATGTAATTCCGAGTCATCTAAGAATACATTAACTCTCCTTGAAGCTTGTGAGCCTTTAACTGCCTCACAAGCTTCTAGGAGAGGTAATCTGACTTTCTATATAAAAGCTTTGTTTAGATATCCAGAATAAAAATTAATGATTATCATTAATACAAGCCTCTTAAATTAAAATCAAATTTATGAAAATAGGCATGAATTTATTTGATTAAAGTGAAGAGAAAAGTAAAAAAAAATTTATATTCTTTGCAGTTATTGTCTAATGATATGACGCTATCATCAACTTATTCTTATTATTTAGAGTTAAATATCCACTAAAGTTCAAAACAAACTAAAAATCTAAAAATTTATTTAACTAAATAAAACTAGAAACATTTATTTTTTCATATTTTCTATTCTATAGTATTTGTATAACATTATAATTAAAAGTATAATGTTCGTGTTTAAATCCATGAACTCCACATCTTTCACTCGATTACATTAGGTTATTACGATACATTTAAACTCCAAGATTCTGCCAACATGAGTATGAAACACAGCCAATTGTTTCATAGATTTGAAACACATTCGAGAGGTGGGAATTATATCTGAGCTAAAACCCTGTTCCTTATGCCATGTAATTACAGTGAATGAACATAGAACCTCATTAACAGTTTAGCTTATATATCAGCCATCCTCAACATGATGGTCTTTTAATCATGCTACCAATATTTAACTGTAAAAATACGAGTTCAATATCTGACGGAATTTAAATACTTCAATAATGTCCTGTCATGAATGTTATAAAAACATGGGCTACATGGCCTAGGGATAAGACATCACTTTGACATAAGAAAGGCATCGGCGTAAAAATTTCGGTCCGATTACAAACGCTTTTGAACTGCGGGAGACGAATATTTTCCTTTGGAATTCACGCATGCATAAAGAAGCATTAATATATACACGTCTATCAGAGTGAGTGCTAGAGAGTTTTCCGAGTTCCTTTTTTCTTTTTACAACACATGAATACAGCCCCCAATCTTTGAAAAGTGAAAGTAATTTATGTGGGGAATATTAATATGACTAACAATATCTTTCGACTGCCAGGCTCTTCACTACGTGTTGTTACATCTTCAACAGCATCTGATATCGAACTCGGATAGTGATATCAGACGATGCTATTGTCTAATTGATGCTATTCAAAAAATAACCCCTAATCTCATATACTAACAGGCAGGCTATTCTGTGAATCCTTTGTTATCATGGAATAAAATATTAAAGAGTTTAAATGTAACAGTTACATAAACATCAGAGCAATTCTTTCTTAATATTATATCCAATTCTAAAGCTAAGGTTTTATTATTATGATGTTTAATACATATTAATTATCTGTAAGAAATAAAATAACATATTTTATTATTTGATAAATTGCATTAATTTTTTTAAGCAAAACAATTTCAACAAATTTATCTTGATAAATCGTAATCAGCAAACTTCTGTTTCATTATTTAATAAATACAATATTTAAACTGCTTATAACAAAGACACGTCTAAAAGTTATAAACTTCCTTAACTTAATAAAATAAATTACAAAAAAACTCAAATATACTGGGAAACAACATTTCAAATCACTATAATTTTCTCTAAATTAACGATGTATTTTGAAATATTTTGTTAAATTCAATCGCAAACGATGTCTTACTACTTCCTTAAACTGTTTCTTGTAAGTAATTTCCTACAACATAAAAAAAAAATTACAACTCGCTTATTTTTATTCCCACATTGTTTAAGTTCATATTTCTGGCAACGTTTATCGCTCTTTTCCATTGCTCATCTTTTAATGTTTCGATGCTCTTTTGATCGCAGTATCTCGTAGATCACTGTTAAGAACTACAAATAATGAAATAGTTCTCAATTTACTTTCTTCATGACTAAATGAGCGAAGCCTAGCAGGATACTGTTGTGATGTAATGGGGCATCATTACTAACGTCTGGCCTAGTGCCAAACTTTGGAGACCCACGTGCAAATGCCGCTGGAAATGTCTGTACTAGTAGCCATTAAAACAGGTCACAGTACATTTCAGATGGCACTATATTTTTTATATCCATTTCTAATGTATTTTTAAATATATTTGTGTTTTAAAGTTGTCTACTTTTCAATTTTTTCCTTATTAAAAGATATATTAGGATTACTAACTTAAACTAAATAGTTTTATCAAACCATTTTTTAGCTTTTATACACATTTAAAACAAAATTTTTATGTATTTAGAAACTTATTTTGCAGTTATGTTTAAAACCTGTATTTTTCAAACTTAAAAATATAACTTTATATATAAATAGTTGATATTTTATTCTAAAATTTTTAATATAAAAATAAACATTAAACTTATTTTTTATAATTTAGCTGGACAAATCTTTGAAACCAAATAATGTGTTTACAAAAAATATACGAGTCTAATCTCACTGGTTTCTTATGACAATGATTTTTCTAAATATAATGAAAACTTGTTACTATTATCATGTATTTAAATAATTTACATTGATTTTCTTTTTAAACGCTTAAAAGTATTATATTATCTTGAACAAAACATTTATCAGTATTAAGTACATCATATTAAATATTATGTCTTCAAACGAGTTTTTCAAACGCAAACGCTTCAAACAAATTTTTAAAATCGCAGAAAATTTATATATTTATGAAAATCTCAACAAACACAAATATTTACAATATTTGTCGATTCAATAATATGTAAATATTGTGATGCTCTGTAGAAACTATTATATATTAAAAACTTTTATTTTGTATTTTGAGAGAATTAATTTTTAAAACAGATTACTTTAATACTAAAAGTATATAATCAATCCAATTACATTTTTATCTAATGCAAATTTTGCAACCAATTTCATTTATGTGATATTAGTTTAATATTCTAAAAAATGTATATATAAAATTCAAATCTTTCAGTATATTTACTCTGTTCTTTATATTACTAGCATATATATATTACAGTTTCATTAAATTCATCGTGTATTAAATTTTTTAAGCTTTGTAAGACGTTATATTTTAAAATCAATGTAATTCAAAAGAAAACATATAATCAATCTACCTTTATTAATAGATATTTGATTATTAGATTATTAGAGATATTTGTTTTAATACCAAATATATCTTATGAACTTCAATATTGAAACATATACAATTTTATTTTTTTAAATATATCTCTTAAAATGAATATAAAATAATTAAATATTTATGCACTTTAACACAACTTAAGTAAATTAAAATACTATAAAATTGCAAATATATATCGCAAAATAAAATCATACCAGTATTTAAAACAATTGTGGACTATAAAGATAATAATCACTATTGATCAATGAAAACATTTCCAGAATATCCCGTCTGGCTCTTGACCGTAATCACCTCTAAAGAAAAAGCCTCCACCCTACCGACATAAAAAATGTAATTTATTTTTTATAATTCTTACTATTTTATTAATTACTTTGAATAAAATATTTTACCAGGCAGAAATCTTAGTTTAAGCTATTTATAACGATTTTGATAATATGCTCTAAATTATAGTGTGAATGCTTAATTAATTTTAATACGAATTGAAATAAAAAGCAAGGGATAAACATTTTAATGGCACACAACAAGAAAATCAATTAGCTTATTTGTTCCCAAAATTATTTAAGTAAAACAGTTAAAATTGTTTGAAATAAATTATGAAATGTCCATCCATTTTAAAAAAATGTTTCCAATTTTTTTACTATCTTAAAGAGCTTTTATACAAAGATTTTAATTCAATATTCATTCCTTTTTCTAGGACAATAAAAATCTTAAAATTAGAATGATACATTAACACACATTTTTAAAACAATATAAAATTTTAAAAACAATATAATACTTTAACTTTAAAAATATAATTTATACATTGCGAGAGGCTTGAGGAATTTTAATATTGATGATAGAATATATAGTAGTATGACAACAGAAAAACATATAATTTCTAATTCTTAGTATTATTATACTTATTACCACAGTAAATTCAAATCTCTTTTTTGTGTTTATATCATTATTGAAATTAAATTTCAAAGCTGCTTTTTGCCTTACACGATATTAAATTATTAGAAATGTGTATTAATTTTTAAACTTTCAAAAAACTTGTAACATATTAAGCTTGCCTCTAAATATAACAATAAAATATTGAAATATTTATCAATGATTTAAATATATAATATCTTTATTACATGATAAATTAAACAAAATGGCATTTAAAAAAAGTTAATAAGCTTCAAGGAATTTGAAGATTAAATGTTCAGAAAATTAAAATATTCCAAAAATTAAAAATTTTAATGTTTTAAATTATCAAAGCTTTAAATACAGGTTATTTAAGGAATTAATAAAAATCGTTTTAACTAGTTAAATAATTTTCCAGAAATTAATGGAAAATAAAATTTTCTAACATTCATAAAGGAATTAAATAAGTAAATTGAGGATATTAAAATGTATTAAATCAAAATTATTTTAATTAAATATTCTGTAAAGGATTGGTTTGCAAAATGAAATTTACTAAAGAAGTAAATCCATTAAATAACAAAGAACTAAATTGGATTTGCAGTTCAATGAATTAAACAAAGTATATTTTAAATTAGTTAAATAATTTTCAAGAATTTACTTAGCTTATGACACAAAATTTATAATTATTAATAAATTAAAGTTAATTGGCTTTGTTACTTGTGATCAATATTAGTTAAAATTTCATAATTAGGCTAATAATATTTTGGTTAATTACCGTTAATTAAAATTTTTATTTACTGAGAAATCTTCAATAAATTATGTAATTATGTTTTAGTTTTCTAAGACATTTACTTAAAAGTTTTAAAATAGATTTCTGAAAAGAGAAAAAGAAGATAAACTCAAGATAAAATCATACATTGTCGTAAACAGATTCACATTATCAAATGAGGTACAAATACAAATTTAACCAATTTAAAAACAGTTATAAACTTTTAACATTCTATATCTCTGAGGAAATATATATATAATCATTCTGTAATAAACATTTGTTTTTTAAAATGTTACAAATATTTCTTAATTTTCATAAGACAGTAAAATGGTTTTAACTTTTAATAATTCAACGAAGCGTCATAATCTGAGACTAGCCTTGAACCTAACTGTCAGTGAATCGATATGAGTAGTAATCGATGAAATATGTTACGACATGCTAATTGAGAATACGAAATCAATGCAGGGATGGGGGAAAATCTCTGTGAAATTCTAGATTAGGAAATTTGTAGCGGTGATATATTGTATTAAAGTAAGCATTAAAGTCGAAGCTTTATTATGATAAAGCATTTTCAACATGAAGGAATATATACATCAGATATTTGGGAATAAACATAATTCATCATGTTTAAGATTTTTCATCAATTTCTCCATAATATTAATTTAGTGTCATTTATTTAAATATAAAATGCTTCGAATAATTTGTTAGAAGATAACAAGTAGATATGAGTTAGGAATTCAGATTTTGAAATTAGTTTCATTTTTATACTTTTGAATCATTTTAAAAAGTATGAAATTTTGCAATATCTGTACTTTAATTAACCTATAACAAAAAGTTAGGAAAG
>JAPDSC010147584.1:0-11775 GCA_026290005.1 Latrodectus geometricus
CCGTTGACAATAGATTGATGTTCAAAATAGGTAAGGGCTGAGAGAGATGAATTAAAGTTGCAGCAGTCCACTTTGGCCAAGCTATCTGCGCGCTCATTGCCAAATATATCAACATGTGAGGGGATCCACTGAAAATGAACATCGCGGGACTCAGAAATAAGCCTGATCTTCTGAAGAATGGAAATACTTGTAAGAATATATTTAAATGTGTGATTTAAAATGTTTCATTTCAAAGCAAATCAAACTTGAATCGACATGCTAAAACCTGAAGAATTGCAAAAGAATCCATGCGCCTAGTATATGTGACACATCTTTTCTTTCTCATGTAGCTTATTAAACATGTTTGTTAAAAGTGCACGACATAGAAATTCAAAAGAAACACCAACGTTTCAATTCAATGAAAGAAATCATTGCGTTTAAATATCCAAATGTTGTTCACAAATTCGTTTAAAGATGTTCAGAGACGAAACAATGTTGTAGATCATTATCAATGTCACCATTGTAAAAACTTGTCAACCGATAAGCGGTTTCTTTTATTAATGCTTTGGGCTCTGTATTTCAGCCACCAAATAAATGATACTATGTGTGTGGCACCTTGACCTCAATTGGCGCAAAAAAATAACAGAGTACATAAAAAATCAAACATTGCAGGCTGATTCATACAAAATATTACATTTGTTATTATAATAACGTGATGAGCAAACTTTCAAAATTACTCTTCATGAGGTAAGCAATTTATTTCCAGATAACAATGATACTTTGCTATTTGCAAAGCACTTCTAAATGTCTCAGTTGAAGACACGTAATTCTAATCAACAAGAAAAATCTTTCAAAAATGATGCACGAAAATATGCAATAAAAATATACGAAAAGAAACACAAAACGAAATATATTCTTATTCACTTAAGAAGTAAAAAAATATGAACCTCTTATAGTTTTCAATGTGTAATGATTTTGTTTAAATTCATAATCCAAACAATTTGAGAAGTCGTAGCTATTAATATTTGAATATTTTTGCATGATTGTAGTTTGAAAGATATCTCGAGAGGAGAAAGATGCAAGTGGTCTTAGGTGTTTATATTCAGAAAGAATTAGAGAGTTAAATATTTTATTAATTTCATACTGTGTCACAGTTCACACATCTTCAGTGAATAAAATCTAAGTTGAATTTGTAGATTTGGTTGCTGAGTGGGATGAGTTTTGAATTTTCCTGAATACTTTCATTTCGAATATAGTAGGATGCATTTGTTATCTCATTTAAAATTTCATTTTTGCAATTCTAGTTTTCTCTGTAATGTATTTGGAGCATTACACCAAGCTGGGTAAGCATATGTGAAAATCAGTCTGATGAAGCTCATACAGTCTTTTTGCTGATAATTTAAGCTTGGAGTGTGGACCCGTTATTGGAGTGAGTTTCTTGCGTATAATATAAACTTTATTGGTATTATCACCAATATGTTCTTTCCAGAAAACTGATCTATTATTTTTTAAATGAAAACATTGATATTTGCTGTTTGTGAGTTATAAGCATGCAATAAATGTTCCAAAGTTTTAATAAAATTTGAAAAATAATAAATTTGTTAATAAATTACTTTTTGTCTTTTGCTGTGTATATATTAATGATGAATAAAAATATATTTCTCATATGTGCTGTCTTTATTTTTCCATTTAATGATTTTTCACAATTTAGTAAATGAACTTAAATTATTTTGCATTATTATACTCTAGTGCATGAATATATAATTCAAACTTCTAAATATTGTATATAAATACAAACTTATATTGAAAAGTTGATATAAATGTACAATAAAAATTATAAAATCATATCTGTCACATTTCTCATTCTATAAAACAAAAATTAAAACAGTTTCTTGAATATCTTAATGTGTAAAAGTTATTGTAAATCATTAAAAGAGTACATTTTTATATTAGCTTGTGGCACATATTATAAATTAAGTTATATAAGCTAATGATAGTACTGAAATGAAAAGTTTATGGAAGGAAACTTAAGTTGTATACAAACATTTATTTATCAATTGCAAATTTATTTCGTTATATGTGAAATAAAATTCAAAGATAGTATTTCAATAATTCTTTATATATACATTTTTCAACATTAAAAATTAAATATTTCTCAATGTTCGGCTTACAATCACTCAATCCATCGACCCTGTCTTAAAAACTAGTTCCGTTATTCCCATGAACTACTACTATGACATCACGAATCAGGCGCGCAGGCCTTGTATTCTAGAGGGTGTTGGCAGAGCTCAGTATCAACTTAGGTTCATTTGATTGTGATGCCACCGTCACACAACTGATGGGAGTTTGTGTCAACCTGGTTGTGTGTGCACATGCATTTATTAAAATATTTTAATTCATTAGTTTATTTTTGTAACTTAACTAACATGTCTTGTTAAAAAAAAAAAAATCAGCTACTATAATGTTCTTTATTAATTCAGTATCGAATTTTTCTCAATGAAACCCAGAAGTGATTGTTATTAGAAAACTGATTTTTCACATATTTGAATTTGACAGTTAATTATCATTGGTCATTTAAATATTTCTTGATGAAATTAGTTTTTATCTGTTCCCTTCGTTCATAACCAGCCAATTTGTTTTCAAAAACTCAAATTACTTTAATAATTATTAAAAATTTCTTAATATCTATCGCATGGATACAAAGTAAAACTGTACCAAATCATAGCAATAAATCCTTTGAAATACCAATACTTAAAATATTTTTTCATTTCATGACACCACAGAAAAAAGAAAAAAAAAATCTTTGCTGAAATTTTCCGAAGCGATTATTTTATTATAAAGCATCACCTTGCTATTTGATACACTAACATATATACTATAAACTAACTGACAAATGAATATATTCCTTGGAGCAACTAGTTTTGGTAGCAACAATTTTTCTGCGTTGAAATATCGATCAGTTGTTTCACTAGATATGTTTTTTACTGTCTTATTAATGTTAAAATTTTGCATTTACTTTTTATAAAACAAAAATATTTCAACTTAAAAAGAAAATATAAGTGTGTCACTAATTGAGACTCTTCAAGTTTCTAAAATGATTGAGCTACATACCTTCATTTTTTTTTTCTTGAACATAAAAATCAATATTTTTTTTATCAAAATGGTATTTAATACTGTATCCTTACATGATTTTGTATTGACATTACAAGGTTAATTTAAAGGATATAAAAATTATTCCAGAAATATTACAAAGTTATTAATCTTTAATTGCAGATCTAGCGTAACTTATACCATTCTTTGTATTTCTCTTTTAAATAAAAGACAACACATTCAATCCAAAACATGTATTGAAATGGACATTATATAACAAACAATGATGACTCAAGTCAACACATTATTTAGACATTTTGCTGTGAACAGCAAACTACAGAGGAAAATTAAAATACTAAGTCATATTCTAGTGTAATATGTACCACACAATCATTATTTCATTACACCAGTATTATTATGATAAACAAATGTTTTCTTTTTCTGTTTTTTGTGACTTTTACTTTATGTATAAAGTTATTTATGGAAATTAAAACTTCTCCCCTACTATAAGAACAAAAAATCAAATTAAATAATATTAATACAATTATAGTAATGTAAATGAAAAATATTTATTTGGTAAATTCATTATCCATGAATGATTGGTTTATGTTAAGAAACTATGTCTAGAAATAACTTTCGAAGAACAGAAAAAAAGCCAAATAAACTTCAGCTAAGTAAGCTAAAAAAGTTGAAAAAAAAATTTAGAATCCAGGCAAAAGAAAATAAATAATATAAAATAAACTTTCAATGGAAGATTCTCATATGTTTATGACACTATTGTATGATATTCTTGCAGCTCCAAAGTGAAAAGTAAATTCTACTCTATATTAGCATTGATATGAAATGAAGAGATATCTGAATATTGTGATGTTCTCATTATCCTGTCGTCTCCAGGATAGTCGAATAACACAAAAACAAGTTATTGGTACACGAAACATTTATTTTACATTAACACACAAACAAAGAATTAAGACATTTATCTACGTTTTTAAAGACATTTAGTTTTACAACGACCGGGAGCGGACTTCCGCTACCTCCAAATAATCAGAACCAACCGCACCGTCCTTCTCACTCCGACAATCGTCCCGTCTTAGTGTCTCTACTCCTGGCAGAAAACGAAATCAAAAGTTCTCTTCCAGTTAACAGTCTGACTTTCACACCTCTCCAGTTTCCATTGCTGGACCTTGTCCCGCATATGGAAACTACGAAGAACCGAGGAAAAAAATGTAAATAAGTGTTTACAATATCGTTTTCTTTAAGAATGTTTCTCTTACCTTTCCACGCCATTCCATTAAGAGCCAAATAAATCAAAATTCTAAATATAAATGCTTAGCCATGGAATATATATATATTTAATCACCTTCATAAACCCTTGATAAGGCATCTGCGATAACATTATTATTACCGGATTTATGAGCTATTGTGACCTGATAGCGAGAGAGAGCCAATGACCATCTTTGTAATCTAGCATTCTTTGGGATGCTTTCCGTAAGATATTTCAGAGGATTGTGATCTGTGAATAACTTTATGAAAGTTCCTTAAGTCCATGCTTCAAACTTGTCTAAGGCCCAGATCACGACGGCATATGCTTCTCTCTCGATAGTACTCCATTTAGTCTGCGTTGGGGTTAGTTTCTAAATGGCGAAGGTTATAGGTTTAGGACTTCCATCTGTGTTTCTTTGCATTAAACATGCTCCAATGCCAGTAACTGAAGCCTCTGTGTGGAGTTCAAATTGCTTTTATAAATCAGGTGTTGACAGTGTAGTGATAGCACACAAACTCTCTTTCAATGAAATAAAAGCCTTTTCTGCCTCTTCAAACCAAGGGATATCATTTGGTAGAGACTTTCTGGTCAAGTCTGTTAATGGCTTAGCAATGTTCGCATACTGAGGCACATATTCCCTATAATAGTTGAACAGCCCTAATATCGCTCTTAAGGCTTTCTTTGTTCTAAGTGACTTTAAGTTTTTGATTGCTGCAATTTTATCAGGATCGAGTAAATGTTCTCCGGATCCAACTACATGACCCAAATATTTTACCTTTGATCGTGCGAATGTACACTTTGCTAAATTTGCGGTAAAATTGCATTTTTCCAAAAGACCGCTCTGATATGATTCAAATGTTCATCCCAACTCAATGAATAAATTATGATATCATCCAGGAAACTTTCGGCAAAATCACTGTGAGGTCTTAGAATTTGGTTCATAATTTTCTGAAAAGTAACTAGAGCACCAGCAAGTCAAAATGGCATTACTTTCCATTGATACTGTCCCTTAGGTGAAACAAAAGTAGTTAGTTCTCGACTATCTCGATCCAATGGAATTTCCCAATAACCCTTGAGGATATCTAGAGTTGTTAAATACTTTGCCGCAACAGCTTTGAATCGTAATTCTTCTGAATTTTGCATTGGAAATGGAGATATTTTTGACTCAGAATTTAATCCTCGGTAATCAACACATAATCGAATTGTTCCATCTTTCTTTGAGACGCATACAAGAGGATAAACAATCTCTGCAGTAGATGGTTCTATCAAATCCTTGTCCAATAATTCCCTTATTTGATTTTCTACCTGAGGCTTTAAAGATTCTGGTATTCTGTATAAATGTGGCTGCTTCCTTTCAATTCCAGGTTTTAAGATTATTTTGTAAGGTTGTACCTTAGCACATTTCAATTCACCATTAAATACGACCCTGTAGTCCTTTAGAACTGTTAACAGCTGAATCCTTTGTTTCGGAGATAAATTTAACCATTCAATCTTTTCTTCTAGTTGCTTCCATGTCTCCTTTATTTCTCCACGGCCTCCTAATGGTACAGGTTGAACTTCACCAAAATCTTCATCTGCTTCATAAATTATGCCCACTGTATTATTCGGCTGGATATAATTCCTTAGTTTATTCTGATGCAGGTGACGGATGCTTCCATCCGATAATTTTACAATATAGGAGTGTGGTGATTTTTTTCTACAATTTCTCCCGGACCTTTCCACCTGGAACAAAGTTTGTTAGTAGAGTCTGGAATTAATACGATAACTTCATCTCCAACACATAATGCCTTTGATTTGGATCTTAAATTATGATAGTGTACATATTTTTCTTGCTGATTTTTGGTATGTTCATCGGCGTATTCCACAGCATTCTGCAACCGATTTCGAATCTTTTGAAAATAATCAGTGATTGATTCCCCAATACCTTGAGGGAGAGCAACTTCCTCTTCCCATGTGGATTTTAAAATAGCTAAAGGTCCTACTGTGGGGCCTCCATGAACTAATAAGTATGGTGATAACCCAGTAGTAGCATTTGGCACTTCACGATATGCCCACAACAGTAAAGGTAGCTGCTTGTCCCATCCTCCACCTTGTGACCTTATAGCATGATGTAACATTGACTTCATTGTGCCAATCCATTTTTCTATCAGTCCGTTACTCTGTGGGTAACCTGGAGTAGAGAATTTCGGTACAGTTCCTAAACTTTTGAGAAATTCTTGCGTTAACTTAGCAGCAAAATTGGTTCCATTGTCCATAGCAATGATTCGTGGAATGCCAGTCCTCATAAAAATTTCCATAAAGGCATCACAAGTTGCTTTTGCAGTAAAATATTTGATAGGAATTGCTTCTGGCCATCGACTGTGCTGGTCCATAACGCACCACACATACTGATGTCCCCTAGAAGATTTAGGTTCTATAGGCCCTAAAATATGAGCATTCACTGCTTGGAAAGGTAATTCTTGTCTACCAACAGCTTCTATAGGTTCTTTGTTTTTCATTTTGGTTTTCCTCCGCAATTGACAATCGCGACAAGATTCACACAAATGTTTTACATCCCTTGGCATACCTTCTCACCAAAAAGACATTGCAGATTTTTCTTTAGTTTTCTTGGCAGCCAAATGTCCTCCTGTTGGTTTTTCATGAGTTAATTTTAAAATTTCTTTTCTTCTGCATTCTGGAACAACAAGCTGTACATATTTCTGTCCTCCCACATTGTCTGTGTGGTATAATAAATCTAATTCTAACCAGTAATTGTTCTTTCGCTGTCTGCCATCTTCAAAACAACGACTTAATGTAGTACAAGACAACTGTTCAGTTCTTAATATCTTTGCTTGCGAACTTGGACGATAATTTTCTTCATCTGCAGCAGCGATTATTTCTTCATTTAGCAAGTTACTTTCCACTTGAGTAGTTGAAACCTCTACTCCAGAATTTTCTAAATCAACTGTTTCTTGATTTGCTTCTATATCTGTTTCCCTTCCCTACATATTGAAAGTGTTCTTCAAAACTTTATCTTTCTCGTGGATATTATTGATTTCTTCTCCGCGGTATTTTCTTTTTTGTTCCTTTAATAAACTGAAAACTCTAGGAGTGATCAAAGCTTGTTCATGTAATCCTTCCACAATTGCAGCATGCACCATGATATAAGGCCTGATATCATCATCTGCTGGCCAAAGACTAAGTGGAACAGAAACAAGCTGTCCTTCAACCGGAGATCCAATTGCAGGTCTCAAGTAAATTTTCCCAATTGACTGCAACATTTCTTCTGGTACCACTGACTTCCGCAGTACTGATATTTCCACAACACTATCAATGATCCCTTGAAAAGCATGATCTCCTATATTTGAATCAACTCGAAGAAGTTCACCATCCTTTTCACTGATTGGAATTTCCCAATCGAAACTTGCATTACCTATCTTAATGCAAAGTTCATTTAGCCCTTTCTTGTTTACTTCTTCAGTTTCACTCTTATTAGAAACTTGTGATACTGTATTCATCTGCAGGCAATATTTCTTCAAATGACCTTCTTCTTGACATTTATAACACTTTAATAATTTTTTACCTGGAGCATAACTCGCAGTATTATTTCCGAAACGATTCTGTGGTCGTGATTCTGGGTTCTTTTGATAATTGTAGTATTCCTTCTTTTTACTAAAATTTTTACTTTTGGTTTCAGCTGGAAAAGGTTTCCTCATAATTTCGTTCTATTTTGTTCCATGTGAGCCTGGATTATATTTGGTATAATTGTGAGAATTACTTGCAAAAGCTTTTGATCGAAACTAAAAAATTATCCTTACCAATTCAGGTACTGGAAGCCAAAATTCCGTCTCTTTCAAAAATATTTGGGACCTTACATAAGTAGGCAAAGTCTCCTGTATTTTGTCAGCTACCAGAAGTTCTTTAAGTTTAGCCAATGTTTCTACGTGCCTTGATTTTAAATACAGTTCTAATGCAGCTTCAACACGGGAAGCATGCTGAGCATAACTTTCATTGTGTAATTTATAACAAGAATCAAAATTCTTCTTGTGTTGTAAGGGAGTTATTCAATTTTCTCTTAAAATGAAATTTTTGATTTTATCATACTGATCTAAATCTTCTTCAGATAGCATAGCATTTGTTCCCTTAGCACGATCCTTTAAACACTGTGAAATAATTTTCCCTTCATATTGCTCGGGTACCTCCTAAAGTTTGAACATTTTTTCTGCATGATGGAAAAAGAGGGGACATTCTTCTGCTTGCTCAGGGGGATCTAAAATTACACCTTTCATTATATTTAAAAAACCTATAAAAGTGTTTCCTAACTTATCCGTCCATATTCGACAGTGATTTCTGAATTGCTCTCCTCTTCCTTTTCTTTAAACTCTAACTCACGCATGTTAATTTCATGTTCACGTTCTCTTTGTTTCTTTTCTACCTCTCTCTCACGCTGTCTTTTTTCTCGTTTTAATTCACGTTTTCTTTCTTTTTCTGCAGCTATGGCTTTCTCTCTCTCTACCCGATCAGAAATTATAGTATTTATTAATTCTCGAACAAATGACTCTTCAT
Source organism: Latrodectus geometricus (assembly GCA_026290005.1). NCBI lineage: Eukaryota > Metazoa > Arthropoda > Arachnida > Araneae > Theridiidae > Latrodectus > Latrodectus geometricus. The sequence continues at coordinate 8,879 of JAPDSC010147584.1, forward strand.
ATTGTTTAGATTGTGTAATCACATTTTTTAGATCTATTATTTTAGCATTTGAGGGAATCTGTTCTCCCAACTCAGTTGCCAATATTTACAGATCCTCCTTTCGAGCTTTACCCAAGAATGCAAAGGCCATTTTAACAATTTAATGTTATCGCAAATTACCTAACCTTAAATTATCAAATAATAAAATGAAAAATGCATAAAATCTTACACAAGTTGAACCAATAAAAAAAAAAAACACTTTCGTTTTTTTTTGTGAGCTTAAAAATATATTTAAAAAAAATATTTATTCAAATACTTAATCTATATATAGAAAAATTTTAAGTTTAAGTTTTCATTTCAACACATAGCCATTTTAATTATATACTGCACCTTCTTAAATGAAAGCAATTTAAAGCAAGCTAAAAGAACACACTATTTATATAAATCATATTTTTAACTTAAATAAGTCATAATCAAAGATAATCATTAAGTTTTAAGCATAACAACTTAACATAAAATTAAGCATTGAAATTTCTAGTAATATGAGTTCAGGTATCTTTGTGTATTATATTTTACCTTAAAATAATATGAATCAGAATTATCGAGAAAGAATAAAATATATATATTATTTACCATTGCAAATACTTTCGAAATATAAAATTAATCAAATTTTCTCTTCTTAAGAGACTTCCCACTTTCGGTTTTGAATCAAAATTAAAAATCTGCTTATAGTTACTTTATTATTTTACATAAATATTTAAACACACTTACAGTACACAATTAATATACCTTTTAACATTCAGCAATTTCGAATTCGTTATTTTAAAATGTGAACAATAAACAACTAAAAAAATATTAAAATTTGCTGGAAACAGATTCTTATTCAATGAGCTTTTATTGTTTAAATAATACACACCATATCAAAATGATTATGAAAATTCTAATCAAAAATATTTATATCAGGTTATATGACATTAAACTAAACATGCGTTTCATCAATTTACTTTTTAATTTACAGCAGTTCTTAAATTAATACACATAAATTAAGAAATGCACAATTACCAACAAAACTCTTATTCAGCAAAAATTTGTGTTAAACAAATTCCAAAAACATTATTATTATTATTACAAAATATCACCAGTTAGAAAAATAAACACTTTCTGAATATTAATGAATAAACATTAAATAAAACCAATAATATACTCTGAAAATAATGAAGCCTTAAATAAGTTCTCAATTAATTTAAACATTAGGCATTTTTTTAGTTGAATTTTCATACATTTTTCTTGACATCGAAAAAGCGTTTGATAGAGTGTGGCACAATGGGCTGATTCTCAAGCTAATTACAACTAAATTTTTTGTCTTATCTTATAAAACTGATTCATAACTGCTTATTAAATAGAACTTTTGCCGTAAGTCTAGATAATACTTATTCTGAGGATAGACCTATTTACGCAGGCGTCCTTCAAGGATCCCTGCTGGGTCTTTTCTATTTAACCTATTCATCAAAGATATCCCCAAACACCCCAAAAATATGCTTTGTCTGTGTGATGTTCTCATTATCCTGTCGTCTTCAGGATAGTCGAATAACACAAAAACAAATTATTGGTACACGAAACATTTATTTTACATTAACACACAAACAAGGAATTCAGACATTTATTTACGTTTTTAAAGACATTTAGTTTTACAATGACCGGGAGCGAACTTCCGCTACCTCCAAATAATCAGAACCAACCGCACCGTCCTTCTCACTCCGACACGACTCAATCGTCCCGTCTTAGTGTCTCTACTCCTGGCAGAAAACGAAATCAAAAGTTCTCTTCCAGTTAACAGTCTGACTTTCACACTTATATTTTACCGCAATTTCTAAATATTGACCTTTTTTTAAAAATATTGAGATCATAACGATCTATTGCAATGTAAAATGAAAAGAAAAATCACAAACGAATAAAGAACAAAATTTTAATTGTTATTAAAAACTATTTGATATAGTGGTATTTTAGAAATACGATTGCTTACATATTTTGTATATTTTTCAAATAAATAAATTGTGTAATGTATACTTTCCATATAATCTGGTTAATTTAAGTGATTAATAAATATATTTTTTTACGGATTACTTATCATTTAATTAAGAAAATAAATTATTGTAATACTCTCTCTCTCTATTGGGGTTTGGATTCTTGTGACTGCCATTATAAGGGATGTATGAAAAATTTCAAAAAATTATTACGCTTGGAGGGACTGTGCGATGGACCAATAATGTGATCATAAATTTATGAAACATTAAAACAAAGCAGAAAAATTTAACAGTGCAACTTACATCTAAGATTTTTCATCCTTGAACTATTCCGATCACTACGTATCTATTGGAGATCTTGCTAACTGTCGTTATCAAAATCAAAAGGGTGTGTCGAAAAAAAGGGCGTTCTCAACGTTGTGGATGTGCGTGATGAAAGTGAGGAGCTTCTCGGCCTTTTGCTAAGATCAAAATGTAGTATATGTTCTTATCAGCTTAATTTCCGTTCGGCTGTTCTATGAATAACTGGAAATTAAGCAGGTTTTTTGATCGGTGTTTGGCTCACTTTAATATTTATAAGTGGTGAATCGCAAGTCTCACCTGCTACAACTCTTTGACTTAGTTGAGAGGGAAAGTGTTGCTATTGCCTTCTGGAGGTGCGTTTATGCATTTGCCGAGCATAGCCTATGGGGAACCCATAGACGCAGCAAATCCTTTGGTTATGTACTATGAGGATTGTGTGTGTGAAGCGATTAGATCAATCTTTTTCTATTGTATTAAGCAAGATCACAAAAAAACTTGTTTTCAGTTTAGAACCCCACAAATTCTCTTCTTGCTGACTTACGAATGTTGCGAATTCACTGGCAATGTTTCCGCTACACATGTACTTGAGAG
>JAPDSC010147604.1:190-17690 GCA_026290005.1 Latrodectus geometricus
TATATATATATATATATATATATACACACAGTGGCACAAACAATTAAGATACATCTTAGTTTTACTTTATAAAGCCTACTTTCAATTGAAATAACACATTAACTAAAAGTGCAAACGTAATTTTGTTCTTAGACATAACAAAAGGTTTAATTATCATTAAAATTAAAGAAAAATTAGTGACAAAATTCTAAAAGAAAAATTTTCAGAGGCATTCAAATAAACATAAGCAAATTTATACCTCAAAAAATTGAGGCTACACCAATGAAATTTTTGTTTAATTAGCACTAAATTTTTATTCTGCTTGCTACTATAATTATCTAAGTTTGGGCAATGTTATTTTAAACTTTTTGGACTGTTATTTTTGTTTTTTGTGCAAATTTAAATGGAAAAGGGCTCCTCGGAGAGAGACCAGTGTTGATGTAAGAAAATTTAAATTAAGGTTATTTAAGATAGAAAAATCTCATCGTGAAATAGCTGAAATTGTCGGTAGAAGCAACTCGTGTGTCCAGAAAATCATTGGATGATTTAAAAGCGATGGATTAATTGAAAATAAAAGTGGGAGGGGGAGGAAAAGTATTCTGAGTAATGTAGCCAAAAGGAAAATGTTGAAAGATATCAAGATTTATCCTAAACTAAGTGCAGTCAAACTAGCTGCAGAAACTACTCGAATAATGGGCAGAAGTGTAAGTGGTGAAACCGTGAGAAATGTGATTAGACATGCTGGATATAACAGTCGAGTTGCTCGAAAGAAATTCAGAAAAAGCTTTTGGAGTTTGCAAAAACTCATTTATTGACGACAGATAACTTTTGGAACAAAGTAATATTTAGTGATAAAAGTAAATTCAAAATTTTTGGAAGCTATTGTCATCAGAGAGTTTGGAAAAAGCCGAACACTGCTTTGGATCCAAAAAATTTACTTCCTACAGTTAAACATGGTGATGGTTTGGAGTTGTATGGCTTCAAATGGGGTAGCATAATGGATCATAAGCTTTATATAAATATACTCCGCAACAATCTTAAAAAAAGTGCAAAAATATTGGGTTTAGATGGAAATTTTATATTCCAGCACTACAATGACCCCAAACATATGGCACATAATGTCAAATTATGGTGTCTTTTTCATTTTAAACAGCAGTTATGCACACCACCACAGTCCCCTGACAACAATGTCATAGAAAATTTGTGGGCCACACTCGAAACAGAGGTCCAAAAACACCAAATTAGGAACAAAGCCCATTTAAAGCAAAGATTACAAGAAAAATGGGATAAAATATCTCCAGATACCACCAAAAATTGGTCTAATCTGTATCAAGACGTTTGGAGGACATTATAAAAGACAAAGGACATGCAACCAAATATTAACACTGTCTTTATATGTGATATATAACAAAAATTTCATTGGTATATCCTCAATTTCTTGAGGTAGAAATTTGCTTATGTTTATTTGAAATGCCTCTAAAAATTTTTCTGTTAGAATTTTGTCATTGATTTTTCTTTATTTTTATTGTTAATTAAATCTTTTGTTTTGTCTAAGAATAAAATTAAGTTTTCACTTCTAGTTAACGTGTTATTTCGATTGATAGTAGGATTTATAAAATAAAAATAAGGTTATCTTCAATTGTTTGTGTCACTGTATATATATATATATATATATACCGTGCCATCCACTTCCTATATACTTCTAAATCAGTAATTTCTTTGAACTTTAAATAGTAAAAAATTTGTGTTAGTAATAAAATATTTTAATGTAAAACTGATGCTAGAAAAAAATTCTTTGAAAACATTGTTATTAAATTCAGTTGGCGATCAAATATACTGTTACGAAGTGAATTTGGTATGGTATAATTTTCCGTGAAATATAGATCGCCAAACAATTATATATATATATATGGTGTCTGCAAAAAATGAAGAATACTGCATATTGTAATTGTCCGTGTTTTGGGTCTATCGCTATGTATATTCATTGAATATATATATATATATATATATATATATATATATATTCATTGAATATGCAACTCAAAACAAATTTATTTAAAATTATTTTTATTGCATTTAATAAATTTAAATTATAAAAAACATCTTTTTCGAAAACATGAAAAATTATTAACTTTAAATATTAAGTTAGTATAAAGAAGTTGGTACATTAAATACGCCTTACGTCAAAAAACTTGAAAATAATTTTTTAGGAAGCAAAACATTGAATTTCATAAAAATAAACAAAATTTTCAAATAAATAAATAAATAAAAATATTATTCAATAAGAGGAATGTAGACGAAAATAAATAATGCAGGTATAAAATATTTTTGTTTCTGATAAAAAAAAAATAATAAAACCGCAGGAAGCTTAAATCTGAAATCATAAAGTATAAAAAAAAAAAATTCTCTTAAAATGCAATCTTAACCTAGGCAGATAAAAGCCATGAAAATTTCTAGATTTCAATCCACTTAGACATGGAAAAAAGATCTTCATATAAGTTTGGAAATCTCAATTCTACAACACTAATTATTATTTTAAGGTATTCCCAATACACAGAATTATATATCGAAAAGTGTTTAATTTGTTAAAAATTTTTTATTATTTTTAATCAATGGCAGGAGAAAGAAAAATTCGTAAAAACACGATGGTTTTTTCGGTGTATAATTTCTTTTGCACATAAGCGAATTTTTTGGCTAAGCCTACGGTATTTCTGATAGCACTGTTTTGTCTGAGTTTTCCAATCAGATTTAAATGACTGGAAGAAATTACAGTTCTTGTTCACATATTTTCTTTTAAAGTAGAGTTATTTTGGATGATTATCAGAAATTAAGTGAAATACTAATTTCGGTTGGGTTTGAGAATATAACAGTGGAATATAAATAACATAAGAAATTTATATATATAAAAAATTGATATATTTAAATTTACATACATATAATATAAGAAATTTATAACAGTGGAAGAAATTCAATAGATATTTTGCTTAAGTATAAAAAATGAAGACAACTCCAGAAATACACACGTTTTTTTATATTTTTTGTAAAGACGACTTTTAAATTCACAAAATCAAGCTGTACTGCGGCAAAAAATTCCTGTTTATTATTTACGTAAAGAAATTTTTTAAGGATTTTATTAGAGAACGAACATTTGGTAATTGGCCACACTATGAAGCAAAAATTACTTAAGTATAGCAGCATAAAAAGATGCTTTTAACTTGATAGTATTCAAACGCATTGAAATCTCCGAAATTATAATTTTTGGATGAATTTCAAATTAATAGAAAAATTTCAGCACTTTCTTTCATTTCCAAATTGAAAACAAGAAGTATGACAAAGCAACGCAAGTCTATCCAGAACATCCCTAAATTGATCACTTAACTCTTCTTTGCATAAAGGTGGAAATTTCCGTCATAACATTGAATGCCCAAAAATTATATAAAAGAACAAGTTCACTTTAAGTTGATCGTGTTTGTTGTAGTTGCAATACGGGTTTCGTTTTATTATATTTGAGTTTCTGTTGCTCAAAAAGTGAAAATGAGTGGAAGAAAGGTTTGTAACATGTGTTTCTGTTATTTTCCTCTTTTATTTCTATTTAGTACGAAGCTAACGATCTAACGTTGCATCATGATGGAAATTGCCAACATATTGTTTTTTGCTAAATTTATACCAAGATTTTTTTACCATTTGTTCTTTAATTTTGAACATCATATCTTCATTTATTTCACCAATAAAGAAAAAATCATGCAAAGAAAGGTTCCTCACAAGGTGATCTCTCATGACATAAAAAAATCCAAATTTCCAAAACGTATGATTATATTTTACATTTTTTCCCTTTTATTAAATTTTCTTCTCCTGTAAGGTCAAGGGCCACATTCCGGAAAATACTTTTCATTTTTGCTCTTAAATTTCTCCGCTTTACATTAAGCCCATCTCAATCTACTATGTTTATAGATCAACTAGATAGATATGGCCAGAAAAGCGCTTTTTAATGAATGTTTATAACTGTATCCTTCTTTTTATAATTCTTCTTTCTTAAGAACATCAAACATTATTTGAAGGATTTTCAGCTCAAAAATAGCCAAATGGTTAGCTAGTTATTTTGGAGTTATAAATGAGCACAAGTCAAATAATTGCTTTAGGTAGTATAATTTCTTATACTACATAAAGCTATTTTTTAAATTTATTTTGACTTTCAAAAGGATTTTAGACCATAACGACGTTGATTAGAGGAGAATTTCAATGCTCATAACTTATTGAGTGTTATATGGGTTTCATAATATGTTGGATGTTATAACTGGTGAAGCTATCCACCAGTTCCGAATATTTTTATAATTTGCTCAGTTTCTAGAAATTGTCATGTGTGTTTTCGTTCATAACCCAATGTATCTTTATTACAGATTTTTTAAGTGAGTTGTAGTGATGTTACATCATTGTAATGATGCCATCGAGTGTGTGCACTCAGTGGCTTTTTATTTCTCTCCAGTTGGCATATAACAGAAGATTAATTGTTCGCAATTCGACTAGTCTCGTGCTAGTTGAACGAGCTCAGAAATCAGACGATTTTGTAAGACGATGTTCTAAAATGTTGTTCGACATTATTCACTGGAAAATAAACATTATTATTTGAAAGAAGTCTCAAATTAATTATATAAAAGAACACACGCAACACTGGAACTTCTAGAGTAATAATGCATACTTTGTTTGTGCAATAATTACTATACCATTAGAATAAGCAAACGGTTTTGGTGAAAAAGTGCTCATGTTTTGACTCACAAACACTTGAAAATGTGTGATTTCACTTAAAATTTGGAGTTCACATAAAAAGCAACAAGTAGAAAGTGATCAACGATGTCACTTCAGATAAAAGATGCCAAATGTTAGGCTATTTCAGATTGAAAATTTATTGATAGTTGCATTTTCCCTTCCTAAAGCTAAGTTAAAAAAGGGATAAAAAGAGTAAATATCATAATTGCAATTCTAGATAACAGCCGCCTACCTTGTCTAGTGGTCAGCATACCTGACTACGGATGGGGATGACCTGGATTCGAATCCCGGCTTGGGTTTGGATGTACTATCTCTTTCTTTCTCTGTGTTTCTTGTCCTTTCTTGAGATGATGTAGGAATGTGGCCCGCCCCATAAACGGTTTTGGGTGGTGTGACGTCGGTAATGCTACTTGCCTCCGTTACTTGGTTCACAGGTGACCACCGGGTAACGATAAATGAGTAACAATATCTGGCCTTGTTGAGGCGAAGAGATTAATCACCCAGTGTCCGCCATTTTTAAAAAAAAGTTATAGATAATAGGTGGTGAGACCCATTTAATGTATTGGCCATAGAGAATGTAGCACATCCACCATTCCAAATGCACATACTATGAATTCCTTTTGTCACTTTCGAACATGAAGAGCTCTGCTAGGAGAAAGGTCATGGTTTTATTGATCTAAATATTGTAATAATGTAAGAAAAAGTCCTATTCTCTCTCTAAATATCTCTAACAAACTTCAAGATAAAACCGATTAAAGGAACGCGCAGCTTCCTGTTAAAATCAGCAATGGCCACATTTTAAGTTACTGGAACTCCGTAAGTCGGGTTCGTATCCACGGTTATTTGTGACGTCCCAAGTCCTTCTGCAGGTGTGGAGAGGAGGATGCCAACTCAGGTGTGACCATCGTCAACTGACTGTGGTTCAAAATGACGAGGCGCTTCGTAATGTGCGAGTATTCAAAACTTAATAAACAGCCTGGGGCACCCCTATGAATGTGTGTCTCAAAACATAAGCTGTTCCTTCTTAGGAAATGAAAGAATGTTCTCAGTTTCGAAACGAAGTAAATTGAAAATTGTTCAGAATGTTTTAAAATTTGTACCAACGCGAATCAAGCTTTCTAAGCTTAACTTTCTTCTTCAGTACTTCATTTACGAAAAAATGGTATTATATGTAACATGTACGATCACCATATCATGTGTTAATAAGATATAACAGATTATTAAAATATGGATGTATATAAAAACCGTGTATAAAACACACCTTTTTTTGTCAACGAGTGTGCGCTGCTCCATTTTTCCGACTGAACTATAATTTGGTGTGGAGTTCGACTTCCTCAGTACACACATGCCATAAGTAACCGTTTATAGGGTAGGCAACCATTCATACTTCATTCATACAAGGAAAGGACAAAGTACATTCATGGCCGAACAGGGATTCAAACCCAGGACCTCCCTATCCGCAGTGAGGTACGCTGACCACTAGATGCATAAAGTGGGCGGCTTAAATAATAAAAATAAAAAGGTGAAAGCTTAAAGTTTACAAATAATTTTTTGATACACATACATTTTGAATAAAAATGTATGTGCTGTTTAATTTTTTCACTGCATTTGCACGAGAAGGAAATACGGATTTTTTAAAATAAAATTCTTCATTACACTCTAAATTTTCAATGCAAGGATGGCCAGGTTTTTAAAATTACACACTTTTTGTGAATCACGGCATATTAATTTCAAATAATTCAATAAAAACTTTCACGATAATAATAATAATATCGTGAAGATAATATTATTAAGATTTAAGAGCTTTTTCATACATGTGTATGAATCTATAACTTTGCTAACTTATCATTTATTACGTTGAAATAGTGATTAAATACATTAAAATTAGATTTGGAAGTCTCAACAGCTTAAAAAAGAAAAACAGATCCTATATTTTGTCCTAGAAATAAGTATTTTCGTTCAAGAAACATAAGCAATCCGAAATAATTTTGATACATCTGTTCAATAATTCACTTCAGAATGAATGCATGTCTAGGGGTTTGGATTAGTGTGCTTCAATTCGACAAGTGTGCGCGTAAATTTTGAATGTGTCATGTGCGACCAACATGACAGAAAAAGATAACAGAAATTTAGAAAATTTTTCTCACTAGTCATATTTGTGTGACAAAATCCTAGCATATGTTTTTGACAAAATTCTCATTTTATTCTGCAGCATTTATTTGAACATTTGTTAGGAAAATTATATCTTAAAATTCAATTAAAAAGGAAAGTGTAGTTTATGGAAACGTAACATCATGGAAAAAAATACATTTTTTATAAATATAATGTAGAAAAAAGAAGACTTGCGTTAAAGTATCTTCACTGTTCTGTTCTAAAGTAGTGTGATGTCTGATCACAATTTTTCTTAGAAACCCTTGAGCTAGCGAAGCAAAAACCTTAAATCGGGAAGTGGCACTAAAATCTTGTCTATCAAATTTCTGTGCCAATAATATTAAATTCGTAAAATATGCCCAATCAATCAGTACACTTTGTAGGCGTGGTTTATATATTCTCTCAGTGAGATCTGAACAACCATAGAACACTTACTCTCTTAATCTCATTCTAAGAGGACGCGTAGTTTTAGTCCTCCTAAATTTCTTTGTTAGTGTGTAGCTTGTGTTTTCAGTAATAAATGTTATAGTGTTCTAAATACCAGACTCCTTTCGACACTTTGAACAAGGACGTTTACATCATTTTCAAACCTGCCAAACTGCAACACCATTGGTATACTTCCCTGTATTAATTCCCAGAGTTGGGCTCTACCAGTTAGTGCAAATAACCGTGTGTGTAAGTACTTCATGTGTAATCAACTATGGCAAATCCAGTATAATAAAAGCATGTTGTTGCACCAGCAAGCTTCCGAGTACCCAGCTCTGAATTGGGCTCTACCAGTTAAAAGCCGGGTGAGAGTTTTCGTCATTTAGACGAAGCAAACATTTGCCACTCCAAAACTATCATTTCACTTGACTTTTTTAACATGCTTCAGCCGCTTTTAGTGACCACCACGGGTTAAGCCGGGGTTTGAACTAACTACCTTTGTTATTGTCATCACCGAAAGGTGATGACAATAACAAAGGTAGTTCGTGAACTTCATGATTCTTTCTGTCACCTAAAGACACAAACCGAAACCTAAACACACTAACAGGTAACTGAAGTTCAAATGGCTGTCGTTGAACATTCCGAATGTCTTGACATTCCATGTTTCGGTTTAATTGTTCGATGAGAAAGGGTTTGAATTCAATATGGCAACGCACCTTTCTCTTAACAATTTTCCAAGACAATGCTATGGCATAAGTTATGCCAGGGGTCGGGGTACAGAATTTTTTTTTTTCAGGACACTATTTTCAAGAAATATCAGGACATTTTTCAGGACATATTTCAATAATTAAAGAAAACCAATGTTACTTTTAGTAAAGTTCCCAACGTTCTATTTTGAATTGGTAATCCGATAATGGTAAATCAGAGTGCATAGGTTCGGGTGAAATAATTGCGAAGAAAATTACAGATGCTAATTTTAATTTATTTTTCTAGAGCATCACAACACAAAACAAGCATTTGAAATCAATCACATGGCTTGAGAAGCCGATAGATATATTTTTGAGACTGGCGTCTCTAACACATAATTAACTAATGAAGCTAGCTAAAGTAGCCCAAGCAATTAACTATTCGTAAATAATGAGACTGATGTCTCCAATAATATATCCCTTATATAAGATGGCTTAAGAAGCCTAAACAAATAGATTATTATGAGACTGACGTCTCCAAATCATAACGATCCCCGATGGCTTAGGACACCCAAAACAGAAATTGCAAGTTCCAGAGACATGTACACTCTGTTTCATACCCCTCTCTGTAATCATTCCGCCAACCTTTTCTTTTGGTCTCGAAGAGGAGGGGAGGAAGGTGTGGCCAGATGTTGTGTCTAAGTGCTTTCGATTCTCACATTTTTACATATTAATTTCTGTTTTATGCATAAAACACATTTTAGAAAGGAATAAACTATTTAATAAATTCTGAGTTTTTTAATTTTTAATACAACAATATGAAAAATAATACAGAAATTTAAACTTTTTATACTGAACATTTTCTGAAAATTAATAAGTTACATGATAAATGCTTTAAATTAACAGTTAATTTATGTATAATTGAATAATGTTCATTTTGAACTGGATGCATTAGCATTTAATTCCAATAACTTAATACTGCACTTTTTTAATTTATCATTCCCAGATGCAATCTCTGCATTAGCAACAGACAGCATCATTTGTCCAACTTTCACATCACTCATATTATCATCACTGATAGCACATGCTATTTTTTTAGTTGCATCATCCAAAAGTTTTTGAGCTACACACTGATTATCAAGCAAATTTTTCTTTTCTTCCTCAAGTTCATTAATTTTTTCTAATAGGTGCGATTGTTTAAACTTTTTTTCACTAGTAGCTTCTACAACTTCCTCGTCCTTTCTTTTCTTCTCTAATTCTGTTACATCTTTTGATTTTTCCATGTATGATGCATATTCTGCATGAGATTTCTGAATATAATGCATCATTTCTTTGATATATGGAATGGAGGAAACAGAATTGCCATGCATTCGAATAACATCATGACAAATCCGTAAACTTTGAACGGTTAATTCCGATAAAGAAGCTCTCTCCTTTGTCACAACATAATTGTTAGTTGAAAACCCTCTTTCTGGTTGGGAATTTACATTCAATAACGACAAACATGCTTTAACCACTCTAGAAAGAGTAGGATATTTTATATAACCACCAGCATCTTTTATATTGAAAACCGCATTCCAATATTTACAGATATTTTGAAAACTGCATTCCAATATTTACAGATATTTTGATGTTATCATAATCATTCTTAATCAAAGTCACATCTTCACACATGTAAAGAATCCACTCTTCATTCATCTTATCAAAATCTGAAGAAGTTTTATTCACATGAGGAATATGTTGAATTAATCTGCTACATGAACTCCTAGACTCTTCCTTTTTTCTATTATAAGGAGACAAACACTGGAGATCTTTGAGTAAAGGATTTGTTATAGGAAGTTTTTGAAGCAAATGCTTTGAAGTTGCTATGTAGCAGCTTCTAATACTTTGTAGAAATGTTGTTTTATCAGTAAGTTCTTCCAGCATTGCTTTTGCACCATGACCTACTTCAATATTGTTTAAATTTAACCAATTTTTTCCTGAATCAACATTAATTTGTAGCAACTTTACTCCATTTTTTTCACTGATTTCTTCTGGGTTTAAAAATTTAAACATAATACTGCGAACAAGTTCATTTAACTTACTGTACATCACATGTACTAAAGGTTCGACTTTTTGCATTAGAAGTAAATAAGGTTCAAAAGTTTTACAAAAAAATGAAACAAAATTCAGATATGCCAGAGTCTTAGGGTCTTTCAAATGTTTTATAATCCGAAGATATCTATCAGAAAGAGGAGATTTCGACTCTTTAGGTATTTTAACAATGAAATATTCCTTTAGAACATCATATTGCTCAACAATTCTCTCACAAACTGAGCCCAAAGTTAACCAACGGCTCTCAACATGACGAAGGAAACTATGTCTAGCTAAAGTTTCTTCCAGTATTTCTAACTGTAAGGAATGATAATCTTCCCTTCTTTCGGGAGATAGCTTGAAAAATTGATGAATATCTATAGCAAATCCATCAATATTACAATCAATTTTATCAATACCCTTACGCAGTGCTCCATGGATTATGTGTAAGCAACATGTACCCAAATCAATTAGTACTGCTAAACTTTGCTTACTCAGTTCACTATTTATTTGCTTTAAAACAGCTAAATTAACTCTTGGTCCATCCATTGACAACTGCATTAATTTTTCTAAATTCAAACCATTATTTTGAATAAAACTTAATAAAATTTTTACAATTTTATTGGCTTCAGCATGCCCTAAAAATGTGATTCGAGGTAACAAATGACATTTTTACCTTGTTTATCAGACCAATATGAGATGTAAATATCCAACTGTTTCTTTATTTGTTTTGTAGTAGTTTCATCGAAAAGTAAAACAAAATATGAAGTGCCGATATCCCGAAACAAAAGAGTTTTGAAATACGGACCTAATTCAAAATTAATCATATACCTTACTTTTTTGTCAGATAATTTGAGATTTTTTGCTATGGAGGAATCAAAAATTTCTCCGTAAATGTTAGCTAAATCATTCATAGATGAAAAAGAATAATTATTTTTTATTGCCACTAAAACTAAAATGGTTTCAGCTTTAATGGTTTTCTCTGATGTCGTTTTGGGGAGCCATGATTTGTTATTCACTACTACAGTCGATGTCGAGGATTCAGATGAAGTTGATGACTTGATAGTAAATAGTGTTTGATTCTTGTAACAGTTCACAGCTTTTTTGTGTTTTAATCCATCTGCATGCGCAAGCACTTGTCTAAAACCCATATTTGAAACACTGAATCTGCTTTTGCATACGAAGCCCTCCACAGAATGAACATCGTCAACACTTCGGCACCATGTCTTGATTAGGCATTTATTCCCATCTTCCAGTTCCAACCATTTGTCGGAAAATTTCGTTATCCTTGGCATTTTTAAAAAAAAAAATGTTTTCAAAAAAGAAAATTCTGAGCTTGCTAATAAAAATTTTTCAAAACACTCATCAAAATCTTCCAAAACAGCGCGATAAGCATTTCAAGCATGCGCATAAACGTAGGCCAATAATTCTCACAATTTCGATATCATTGTAAATAGTTGTGCACTACTAAAATCAGAATCTTTGTCTGTAAAGGCACCAAATAGAATTTAATGGTAAACCCAAACCTAAATTTTTTTGACTTCAGACATGCGTGAGCAATGGCTGAAAACGAGGCGCAGACGAATGTATGGCAACCCTATTTCCGGTTTGAAAGAGAACAAAAAAGGGGGAAATTTTTCTCTTTCTTTTTGCATAGAAAGCAGTTGAAAGAAAAAATATATTCCACTGAAAGAAAAATTTACAACTGAAAAATATAAAATTATTAATTGAAATTAAACTTTCAAAGGAATGTAATAAAAAATTAAGGAATTCCAGGATTTATTTTGAAAAATAAGGACATTTCAGGACGTTTTTTAAAAAATCAGGAATTTCAGGAATATCAGGACAACTCCGAGCCCTGCAGTTGTAATATTTCTCAGATAACATATTATTCCCATAATGCCTAAAAAGACAAAATGCATATAATCCAAAGGAAATTTGCTTATCACTCCAATATTTAACTCTTTAAAAGGGGATTCTCCAGTAAAATGAAAATCATTATTTATGTCACCTCATTTCTCAAAGAAGCATTAATTTCTGGATAAGTCATCTTTCGATATCATTTACCTTTTTGTTACCTACCATTTATCATAACCATAGTAACCAGTAAACAATTTAGTACAAGTAACAAAAGCCCTTGATGGATATCACAAATTACTGCATTAACAAAAATTGAAAAGTTTTTACCCAATATTGCACGACTAGCATAACAATTTTTAAATCTTTAACTAATTCTTCCAGAAATTCATTGATATCAGGTTTCTTTTCAACAAATAAATACCAATGAGAAAAGGTGTATCTATTATCTTTCTAATGCTACCTAAAATTGATATGATCAGTTATACAAAGGAAATCTATCAATAAGTAAATTTATGCTTATAGTAGACTGTTTTAGTTTTCAAACCATACTAGAGTTTTTGCTTAATAGTGTTTTTTAAAGTGAAATGGATATATTCACAAGTTAAATTATGTTTCAAAAAACATTGTTTTAATTTCTCTTTAGGTACTGAATTGCTAAAGATATTTGACTCATTATATAAAGAGTTAAGTATTTTGAAATCTTTAACTGTGGCACTACATTGTTGATCTGAGTCCATGTAATTTTCAATACTGGTTTTTAATTACTATATATTATTAATATTATGCATATTTATAAACATTGTTTGTAATTCTTATTCGGACTTACATTTTACCAGTACAAAATAAATATAATCTACAAAGTGACAGAATTAAATAAATAGGCATTTTAAAGATATGTACTTGTTATTTATTTAAAAGAATTGATAGTACTTACCAAAATATTCTGCTAGAAATGATATAATTAATAATAGCTAATTCCAGAGCGAAATATAACTAGTACTAGAAAAAGATATAGTAAACACAATGAATTTCAAATATGGCGGCCGCGCATGCGTAGACTTTTTACTTATTCTACTCGTGATTCGTTTCAATCTCTTTGGTAAATACTACGGCTGTCGATGACGATGTGCTGTAGAAAAAACAGTGACCCTTTCATGTATAAGATACCGGACCGGTGAGTGAATACCAATAAGCCTCTGCTACTAGGCATTTTTAGTAATTTCGTGCACTCTGGACGTGCAATCGCGCAGGATGGAGTGAGGGTATCTTTCTTGACGGGCGCCACGCGCCCGGCAAAGCGTCCCCGGCACTCCCGAACGAAAAAGCGCGCGATCGCACGGCCAGAGTGCCCCCTTCCTTCTATATCCACGAGTCCCAACCCGTACTGGGTTTTATAGCGGACTTTTTATACCACACCGCCTTCTTTTCATTTCCACGAGTCCCAACCCGTAATGGGTTTTATAGCGGACTCTCACATACTTACCTCTCTCTTCTGAGACGGGGAGCTATAATGCTCTTCTTAGACAATGACAACGGCCATACCATGATGAAACTACCGGTTCTCGTCCGATCACCGAAGTCAAGCATCATCGGGCGCGGTCAGTACTTGGGAGGGTGACCACCTGGGAACACCGCGTGCCGTTGGCATTTTTTTTTTTTTTTAATTATTAGAAATTAATTTTTATATTTTATTATATACATTTAAATTCAACATCAAAATTTATTAAACATTTAAATGAATATCACGAAGTATATAAGTTTTTAAACAAAAATAATAGTCTATAAGCATCAATAAGGTGATCGTTGTTTTTTTTTGAAATTTTAATCATTCAAAAATTCTTCCACACGAACAAATGCAAATACTTTAATCTATATTACAATATATATGCTTATATTAAAATTGATATGTTTGTATTTATTTCTTCTATGAAATTTCAATCGCTTAGCAGTTCTCCTTGTTTCACATAAGCACAAATTCAAATATTTAAATCTATATTGATGTATTTGCTAATATTGTAATGCATTTGCTTATATTAAAACCTGTATATATTTTTGATTTTTTACGATTCAAAATCAAAAATTAATTTTCGCGATTTTAATACAGATCTATAATTTTGCATATAAAATCTACACATTCCCCAATATTAAAATCCATATATTTGAATACATACATTTTACAATACAATTAAATGGGGAAAAAAAAAACATTTTAAAATATACTTTACCATCGTACGGAAATTTTTATTAAATATTATATTTAAGATACCCAGAAAGATTTTTATGAAATTCAACGATCTTAAAATTAATTAAAACAAATTTAGGATTATAATTTTTAGATATTTATAAAATACTTTATATTACTTTAAGTTAACGCTAATATTTACTTCATATTGGCGTAAAATAATACAGTATGTAGGATCTTGACTGAAAAACTGTGGCAAGTAAGAAAAAAGAGTTTTGAACCATTTTTGGAAATTTACTGATTAAAATCTCTCATCATTTGAATTATTATTCATATTATTTATGAAGGTGTTGTCTTACACTCCGAAACTATTATCGCGTTATTGTTTTAAACTATACTAAACTTTAAATAAAATATTTGATATCTCATTTCTATGCTTAGTATGTTGTTGTGACATATTTAAACAAAGAAATTTAGCCGAAAATGTACTTTCCCCACGGTCAGAAAATACTAAAAGTACGGATGTCTCTTCCAGGATTTAATATAGACAATACGTGAGATCTAAATAATCACACGAATATGATACTCTAACAAATTGCTATAAGTGGATAACTAATCAATCTATATTGAATTTAAAGGCTGCATTCAACTTAAAATGAACGAATAATTCAAATTCTGTTATTATTTTCATTATAAAAAGCAGAAATTTCGAAAAATTCGAACAATAATTTTGGCCATATTCACATTGTGCATTGAATTTTGCAAAGTTTTCATGTACAAAATCTGTTATTAATTTAACAAAAATCCAATATATAAATAATTTGATGTGTCCATTTATTATATGAAATACACTTTAAACTGATCAAGGTGATTAATTTAATATCGTTTTATACTATACTAAACTTTAAATAAAATATTTGAATATTCCTTCAGTACATTTCACTTTTGAACAGTAGTCCTTTACTGACTTGTACCTGTAAATTTGAACCCTGTATGTAAATAACTGAATTTTAGTTCAATACTCATGTCTGATGAAAACAAAAACAATGAAAAGTAGAATTATTTAAATGAAACTATGGAAATAACTGTACATACCAAATTTTTTCATTTTAAATTGAGTTTTTGCTTAAAAACTATTTAATAAATTCCATATTGGTGATAACATTAAACATTAAATAAAAATTATTTAAATTATATTATCACTATGCAATATTTCAAAATAATGTCTTGGTAAATAATTTCTAAAAATCATTTACAAAATACTTTAATGATGAAAATTACATTCAACTGATTTTCAGGTTTTATAATGAATTAGTCTCATAATTTTTTCTAATTCTGGTATATTTATAATGATTAAAAATTAACTAAAACATTTAAATATCTGAGAATTATTCGATTTGCAAATTTCATGTATATTCTATTTTATTTTGGATATAGATATCTCGTGGATATAGATATCTCGTGGATATAGATATCTATTGGATATAGATATCTACTGGATATAGATATCTATTGGATATAGATATCTATTGGATATAGATATCTATTGGATATAGATATCTCGTGGATATAGATATCTTGGATATAGATATCTACTGGATATTAGAACATCACAGGGATATCTAAAATATCCGTAGGATATCCAATGGAGCGACTTTTTTGGTAGTTGGTAGATATATATATTTGGATATCTATAAAATTAAGAATTTTATACTATATATTTATTTATTTAGTTATATTAGTTTGGGGATAAAGTTATCCATTATTTTTTTCCGGTAGACGTCTGTAGTGATCGCTATCTCGTGAGGTATCTATCAAACAATTTCAGATTTATGCTCGTTGGAAAGGTGACATTTGACACTAAAATATCCTCTTGCGGTTTTTTGTTTGATTCATTCAGTTATGAGTACAAGGTTTTAAAAATAGAAGACAACAAACAGAAAATTCGATACATTTTAGTTTTTCTTTTATAATGGCGAAAAAGCTAACCAGGTGGCTAAAATTCTGAAAGGTGTTTATCGTCCTATATATGACTGTAACAACCAGTTACGCACAATTTCGATTTCGTCGATTCCATTTGGATAATAGCAATTTAAAACTGCTGGTAGAGGGAAGGCGCCCACTTTCTAAAACTTTCGCAAAACGGACGTAGCAATCATTTTCGGCAAATTTTCAAAAGATCTTGTTTTGTTGATTTTTCAGTTCTGCTTCGTCATTTGAGGTTGGATGGATGTTTGAGTGAATGTTCCTTGTCATTCATCTTGCATAAAGGCAAATCTAACAATATGCTTCGTGCGTTAAAGGCGCAATTAACTTAGGATGGTATTTGCAGCTCATCAAATAGCTTTCAGATTTACAGTAATGCTATATTCTATGTTAAAAAAATAAATAGGAAATTGGAGTTACAAGTAAAAGAAACCGAGAATCTAACTATTAAAAATGTGAACTTTGTGTGAACTGCTTTTTCTTTTAAAATAATTTACACATCAAAAATAAATAAATTTTGATTCGGGAATTTTTTATTACATTTTTAAATGTCCAAGAAAAATAATTATCCTTACCAATAAAATGTTTGCTTTTGTAATGGTTTGAATTTCTTAAAAAACATGCTTCATTTTCATCAAATTAAAAAAAAGTAGATATTTTAATTTCTATTTATGGGAAAAATGAATGAATATGAAAGAATTTATTTAATGAGTTGAATGAACGCAAGAAATAAAATGAAGTGTTAGTGAAAAATTAATTACAACATGCTATTAAAAATTGTTCTCGGCTTTTAAAAAAAAAAAAAAAAAAAAAAAAAAAAAAAGCGGAAATGTAAGAAAAAATTCAATTCTTTTTCTTATTTCAAAATTCTGTTTTAACTTTATTAAATGATTTGTCATATTAGATAATGTAAGCATAAGTCATTAAAATGACTTAAAAATGAATTAATCTTATTTTTCGTCAATATGCACTCTGATGTAATTGGCAGCATGTTAAACATATATTAGAAATTCAAATTCGACTAACTTCCATGAGTTATTTTTCCTAAAAAGATTGCATAAAAATCCGTAAGAAAATGTTTGTTTGATCTTTCAAAATTTTTTCTTCTCAAATATAGTGCCCTACATTGTTTTTCTTCATTAAAGAAAAGTTTTACACAAAAAATACTAGAGATATTATCAAAAAAAATATTAACAATATAAATCAATATCAAACATTAATCAATTTATATCATATTTTACTGAATGAAAGCAAATACTCGAATGAAATGTTTGCTATAATTCATAAAATCTTTGCATTTAAGTCAAGTTAAATTTGCTTATTAACAATTATAATTTAATTAATAGTTTACTTATTAATAATAATTATAATTTGCTTTATAATACCAAAACGA
>JAPDSC010147604.1:22690-25447 GCA_026290005.1 Latrodectus geometricus
GAGGCCAGAGACCTCGGGATTCGGCGCTGGGCTCTTCCCTTTTCGCTCGCCGTTACTCAGGGAATCCCTGTTGGTTTCTTTTCCTCCGCTTATTTATATGCTTAAATTCAGCGGGTCATCTCGTCTGATCTGAGGTCGACAGATAAAGATATCAGTCGTGACCTTTCGCTGCGTTGAGCCGGCGTTCTATGCACTGTGTGCAATTATGGAACGTAGCCACGCATTAGCACGAAAGCACCCAAGCGGACGATCCGACTTCCCCTTTCGTCTGGCATTCTCTCTGCGTCATCAGCTCCCAGTCCAGTCGCGGGGAGACGATCAGTCGTTCTCCCTCTTTGCCGGACCGAAATTGTCAGGCGGAGCGACGCTTCTCGGCCAGGGGGATCGCGGATCAAGACCTTAGGCAGGCGGATAGTCGAAACCATCCGGTGCAGCCAATTGGAGGAACACTCCTCCTGTGTAAGTCTCATCCGACCCTCAGACAGGCGAGGCCCCGGGGAATACCCGAGGCCGCAATGCGCGTTCGAAAAATCAGTGCTCAATGTGTCCTGCAATTCACACCAAGTCTCGCAGCTGGCTGCGTTCTTCATCGACCCGTGAGCCGAGTGATCCACTGCTCAGAGTTGTCATTTTAGTCGGCAACCTCACGGAAGCCTTATTGCGTTCTAGTTTATGTTCAGGACGCTTCCCTACAGGGAAACTTTCCGGGGATTGTCATCATTCACGGAAAGGCACTCCCGAGCAGGCACGACCATTGAACGTCGCGCCAGGAGTCCCCGGGACTCACAGCTCGAAGAGACCCACCGGGTCAAGGCACCAACGGGGCGGAGAAGCCAGTGCAGCTCCCTCTTCAAGCCTAGCCCCGACAATAGAGTCGGAACCTCCCTCCTGCCGTCGTGATCGGCCGGGAAACAGGCACACCCATGAGGTACCAAGACGCTTTGCGTTCGATAGCAAGCTTCGCGTCCCGTGAGCGGAACGCCAGCGAGCCTTCGGCGGACGGGATAAACCGTCCGGGTTCAAGTCGGTTTGACGTTGCCATCTGCGGACAACCGTCGGTAATGATCCCTCCGCAGGTTCACCTACGGAGACCTTGTTACGACTTTTATTTCCTCTAAATGATCAAGTTTGGTCATCTTTCCGGCACTCGGCTCGACCCGAGGGCCAATCCGAGCGCCAGTCCGAAGACCTCACTAAATCATTCAATCGGTAATAGCGACGGGCGGTGTGCACAAAGGGCAGGGACGTAATCAACGCTTGCTTATGACAAACGCTTACGGGGAATTCCTGGTTCAAGGGAGACAATTACAAATCCCTATCCCCAGCACGAAGGAGTTTCAACGGGTTACCCAGTCCTGTCGGACAGGGAAAACACACGCTGATTCCTTCATTGTAGCGCGCGTGCAGCCCCGAACATCTATGGGCATTACAGACCTGTTATTGCTCTGTCTCGTGCGGCTAAACACCGCTTGTCCCTCTAAGAAGAACGTCCGACTACAAGGATCGGAAGCGTCTATTTAGTAGGCTAGAGTCTCGTTCGTTATCGGAATAAACCAGACAAATCGCTCCACCAACTAAGAACGACCATGCACCACAACCCACAGAATCAAGAAAGAGCTCTTAATCTGTCAATCCTTCCTGTGTCCGGGCCAGGTAGGCTATCCCGTGTTGAGTCAAATTAAGCCGCAGGCTCCATTTCTGGTGTGCCCTTCCGTCAATTCCTTTAAGTTTCAGCTTTGCAACCATACTTCCCCCGGAACCCAAAAGCTTTGGTTTCCCGGAAGCTGCCCGGCGTGTCATTTGAGGAACACAGCCGGATCGCTGGCTGGCATCGTTTATGGTTAGAACTAGGGCGGTATCTGATCGCCTTCGAACCTCTAACTTTCGTTCTTGATTAATGGAAACATTCTTGGCAAATGCTTTCGCAGTAGTTCGTCTTGCGACGGTCCAAGAATTTCACCTCTAGCGTCGCAGTACGAATGCCCCCGGCTGTCCCTCTTAATCATTACCTCGTTTTCCGTAAACCAACAAAATAGAACCGAGGTCCTATTCCATTATTCCATGCACCATTATTCATGCGTCACGCATGCTTTGAGCACTCTAATTTTTTCAAAGTAAACTTGCCGGTCACCCAAGACAACCGGTGAAGATCATCAAGAGAAACCGGCTGTAACGTTCAGAAAAGACAGTGACCACCGGTAGATGGACCGTCCCTCTGCAACTGAGATCCAACTACGAGCTTTTTAAACGCAACAACTTTAATATACGCTATTGGAGCAGGTATTACCGCAGCTGCTGGCACCTGGCTTGCCTTCCAATGGATCCTCGTTAAAGGATTTAGAGTGTACTCATTCCAATTACGGGGTCTCAAAAGAGTCCCGTATTGTTATTTTCCGTCACTACCTCCCCGTTCTGGGAGTGGGTAATTTGCGCGCCTGCTGCCTTCCTTGGATGTGGTAGCCGTTTCTCAGGCTCCCTCTCCGGAATCGAACCCTGATTCCCCGTTACCCGTTACGACCATGGTAGGCGCGTAACATACCATCGACAGTTGATAAGGCAGACACTTGAAAGATACGTCGCCGGAGCGAGTCCGTGCGATCAGCCCAAAGTTATTCAGAGTCACCACACATGACGGACCGAGGTCCGATTGGTTTTGGTCTAATAAAAGCGCTCGTCCCCGAAGGTCGGAGCTCTGCTGCATGTATTAGCTCTAGAATTGCCACAGTTATCCAAGTAGTAAGGTACGATCCAAGGAAC
>JAPDSC010147610.1:6658-17603 GCA_026290005.1 Latrodectus geometricus
AATAATGATAAACAATATGAATGATACAAGAAATTTTAACATTCATATATCATTATTTATATTGAATCTATTAAAAATAGTTTAAACTGGCAGCAGCATTCTATTATGGATAATATTATTGAAATGAATGCACACACACATTATAACTCCTAAATAAAGGGGGAAGATGTTTATCGTTTCTCTACAAACTGGATCAAAGATTTCTCTCAAAATTTATATGCATTGCTGTTTAATAATTGCGTAGAGGATAGCCAAACAGCTGAGAATTGTATTAACCCTTCTTTGCATAATGGTGGAAATTTCCATCATAACCTATAATGCCCAAAAATTATATAAAAGAACAAGTTCACTTTAAGTGGATCGTGTTTGGATACCTTTTTAATGTCCATTGCATAAAAAGAAACATAGCTGTCAAAAATAAACAAGTGTCATTACCAGTGAAACGAGCTTAAAGTTGTCTCATTCCGCTGTTTGTTGTAGTCGCAATAAACGTATAATTTCGTTTATAATTTTGTTTTATTATATTAGAGTTTCTATTGCTAAAAAATTGAAAATGAGTGGAAGAAAGGTTTGTAACACGTGTTTCTGTTATTTTCCTCTTTTATTTCTATTTAGTACTAAGCTAATGATCTAACTTTGGATGATGATGGAAATTTTTAGCATATTGTTTTTTGCTAAATTTATACTATAAATATATACTAAGATTTTTTTTAACCATTTTTCCTTTAATTTTGAACATGAATTATATCAACTTGATTTATTTCACCAATAAAGAAAAAATCATGCAAAGAAGGGTTAAGGCTTTTTCGATTCACAGCCTTTTGTCTTTAAATAGGACTTCTCCATGCATTGTAGGACCTATCCACTCTTTGTAATCGAGGAAGTATGGGAAACTCTCAAATATCCCCCCCATGGTGATAGAATTCCAAGAAAGCTAGTGAAGAAATTACAATTAATAAAATATGGAAATCTTTATCTAAACCAATTTCTTAAAACTAATTCAAGAACTTGTGATAGGCATTTATGCCTATTGGTTCAGTGACTAGATATGGTGTTTTACGAGTCTTTTTTCTTTAGCATTGTCAAATGTTTCCTATTGAGATACTTTAAATACTGGATGTAAAATTTGGACTCATTGAGGGCTATGAATTTTCAATTAAGATCGTATCAATTATTTATTGCTTATCGAGGCGTTTGAATCTTTTGAAATGTATAAACTAACTATACTATATTATACAAGTATTCAATCGTAAAGAGTTTGTACAATTTATGTCTTATAAATTGGTTTTAAAATTTTAACTTCTCAAGGAATAATTCTTTATTTTTGACAATTCTCCAAATTCAGAAAAAATAATAAAGTGCAAAATTAAATTTTAATAAAAAATATTTCATTCATGATAATTCCATCATTGGGAAGAAATATTTAATGGAGCAAGAAACCCTAGAGATTTATAAAAGAAACTATTATTTGATTCCTAGAATTTGCGAGTACATTTCACATGTGTTAAAGATACTAAATATTCCTGTTTTCAAAATAATATTTTTAATTAAATTTTTAAAAATGTACTATTTTGGTCACGAGAATATTACAGTTCTATTTACAGGTACTGCACATACGTCCTATTAGACCAACAATAATTTCAGTAAAGGTTAAATAGTGACTATTTTTAATATGCTTAAATATTAAAATTTGAAACAAGTTTCGTACATAAAAAATAAGTTTTATTTTCATTTCATAATTGTAGACTCACTCAAAAAATTTTGAATGGAATAAATTCGCTTAAGAAATAATTTATAGAATCAATTGCAAAATCAAAATTTATTATAGAAAAGACTTTAAACACTCTTAAAGCATTTTTAATTAAATAAAAACTTTAAAAATTTTAAACTTGTGATTTGAGAGCAAGTATTAAAATTTAGTGTAACTATTATATTTATATAAAATTTAGTGTAACTATATAAAAATATATAAAATATAAATGTAACTTTTTCCGTAAAGTATTGTATAGGATTAAGAAAAGATTGGAAGAAACCTCAGTTTATTAAGCAAGTTTTAAATTATCCGAAATGCATGGTTTTAATGATCATTTATCCATTCTAACGGTGCAGAATTTTCGATTGGTTGTATTTGGTTTAAGAAGCTACGCTCTTCGTGAATTCAACCAGATTTCACGAATCGTGCGTTTCAGTGGGGAAAAAAAGAGTGCTTAAAAACTTATTTACTTAGTATATTTATGTATATTTTACTAATATTAGTTTGGGAGAAAAGAAACCCATTATTTTTTTTGATCTATTACTGTAGTGTTAGATATTTCGTTAAGTATCGATCATTCAATTTCATATTTATGCTAGTTGGAAAAATCACATGAAGCATAAAAAAATATTTTTCTGTTTTTTTTTTTTTATTTGATCCATTCAGCTATAAGGACAGAGTGTTAAAAAATGAAATTCAACAGAGAGAAAATTGGAGTACATTCACAGTTTTTATTTGATAAAGGCGAAAATACAAATCAAGCAGTTAAAAATCAAGAATGGTGTAACGATACTGTAACAGCCAATTTCACGTAACTTTGATTTCATTGATTTCTCTCAGGTATATTTGATATTAAATATGCAACTTGCACAGGTCTTCGAAAATAATGATAAAATCACCAAAATATCCGATTAGATAATATCACAAAAATGTAGACCAGTATGTTAGCAGTCCAGAAGCTAAAGGTTAGTCACAAAACAATTCGAAGTGTTTGCACAAAGCTAATCGAAAACATATAAATATAAAGCCTTAAATTTCACTTAAAAATAATGGATTTCTTTTTATCTAACCTAATTAAGGTAAAAAAGTACTAATAAAGCAACATGGTAACATTAATCTTTTAACCCTTCTTTGCATAATGGTGGAAATTTCCATCATAACCTATAATGCCCAAAAACTATATAAAAGAACAAGTTCACTTTAAGTTGATCGTGTTTGGATACCTTTTTAATGTCCATTGCATAAAAAGAAACATAGCTGTCAAAAATAAACAAGTGTCATTATCAGTGAAACGAGCTTAAAGTTGTCTCATTCCGCTGTTTGTTGTAGTTGCAATAAACGTATGATTTCGTTTATAATTTTGTTTTATTATATTAGAGTTTCTATTGCTAAAAAATTGAATATGAGTGGAAGAAAGGTTTGTAACACGTGTTTCTGTTATTTTCCTCTTTTATTTCTATTTAGTACTAAGCTAATGATCTAACTTTGGATGATGATGGAAATTTTTAGCATATTGTTTTTTGCTAAATTTATACAATAAATATATACTGAGATTTTTTTAACCATTTTTCCTTTAATTTTGAACATGAATTATATCAACTTGATTTATTTCACCAATAAAGAAAAAATCATGCAAAGAAGGGTTAACATCAGACTTTTTTCTATACAACATACCTTTGATGACATACTTTATGGGTTGCAGAATAATTTAAGCAGTAAAGTTTGAGAATCAAAAATATACTATATTTCTCTTATCTGAAGTATTTACATTCTTCTTCAGTAGAAGTAAAATATAATTAATCAATTAAATATTTTGATAAAAATTAAATATATAGCACAATTAAATAGAAAACTTACCCCGTACGATAAGTCAATAATTCATTCTCTCATCGAAATTATATTCATGATCGTCTAACTAATCACGAAGAGAGAGGCTTGAGTAATAAGAAACGATCACACGAAGATTTCACTAAGGTGTGTCGGTAAGGCCAAACAATGTGGGAGTTATTAACAACAAACGTCTTCGGAGTTCCTTCCGTATGTGAGGGTAGCAGGTGCTCTTTTCGGTCCCAAGGACGATTCTTGTTGATTCTCCGTTCATATTTCTTTTTCATAGTTCACTATAAATTGAATTATATACATACATATATGTTTATATATTAAGTAAGATGTAATTAGAAGTTCAAGATAAAACTATACTTTCCCTATTTATATTTATGTTATATTACATTGTTTTTCTGGATTTTTTCTTGATTTTGTCATATTGGTATTAAATGTATAGTTTCTTTTTTGTTTTATCTTGTTCTTCTAATTCCGTCTTACTTAATTTATATCGGCATTTCTCTCAATAGCTGCTAGTTTGACTGCCTATAATATTTGTTGATAGATATTGTGTTTGCTTACTATTTTCTATACATTGTATTAACTGCTTTATATTATATATATATATAGCATTCCGGATTCTTTTAAAAATTAAATCCCAAATTCCATAAAATTCTTACTTCATTATTTGTTCTAAGCGTTCGTATGTATGTTTCATGTTTGAAAATAGAAAAAACTAATGTATTTTTCTATTTATTGGTATTTAAAAATTTAAAATAGCTAAAAAATATTTCAAACTGGAAATAATCTTTCAAACTTAAAAACGTGTATTGACATAAAATAATGTATGTGCAAAGTGATATATTTGCACAGAATTTTTGAAGTAAAATAAAACTAGCATGTGTTCTTACGTTTCAGTATTTCAAGTACTGAAATCTATGAGTCATCAATTTTTCCAAACAATAAAAGATTTAAATAATAAATCAACTCTTTTTTAAATAAAATTTTGTTCATGTATAAACTAAATTATATTCTCCAGCACGACAGCTTATCAAGGGACTCTGGAGTGCGATGCACCGGTAGTGCATTCTTGGTACATGCTTGTGCCCAGTGCATGCTTGGTACTGAGTTTTCTCGACCCACTGAAGGGATGAAAGGCCTTTTCCAACCCGCGGATAAAACCTCAGACCTGGGAGCTAGGGGAGCTTCCACTACACAATCTATAGAGTAAACAATTAATCTTTTAAATGTGTTTAGTCATATTTAATACCGATAATATAAATACTAATGTTTCTTATAATTACCTGGGGATAAAAAATTGAAGAAGATAGTTACAAATAAAGTTCATATTTTTGATAAATTATAAGAAGCCTTGAATGTCAATTTGTAAATATACTTAAATATTAACTTTTATCTAGTACACATTCGTGTTCTTATTAATTTCAGTACATTTTTTTTATCAAATGTACAGGTCAAAATCTAGAATTTAATTGTTTAACCATCTCATATTTGTTAACTCTCACCCGTTTTTCATTCAGCATTATGTTCATAAGTCATTTTAATCATCATCAGGGCCTGTGTGCTAGGCCATGCACTACACTGAATTCACTGAGTCTTTTGTATTCATTTCAAGACATATTCATCATACTATATAATAATGATATTTTCAACATTAGAAAGAACTCTTTTGAGTCATAATAAAACCTTGAACCAACAAACAGCGTTTGATAAGGATTACTGCTTGAGAACAACAAATCTCTAAGGACATTACTTATTTTTATTTTAAATTATTGTTTACTCTTGGATAATTTTCATTAAAAACTTTTAATTTATAACTTTACCTAACTTTGAACTTTTATGAACTAACATTTCTTATTTATTAAAATAAAAGAACATCGTTCGCATATGTCCAATGCTTCTTATTCCTCAAAACTAATGATGTTTATTTTTTAAATTTAAGTTAATCTATATAACTTGAAATATAATTAAAGAATTTGAGAAATAAAAAAGCAAATGTTAATAATGTCCAGGTTTTCCTTACGTCTTACAAAAATTACCATTTAGCCCAAAAAAAAAATAATTTCTATTTATACCAAATACGAGATTTAAGCAGTTAGAGAAATTACAGTTTGTGTGACAAAGCATTTAAGGGTTGATAAATTATTGCATTCCCTTAAATTATAGTGTCAATGTTTATAAATTTTTTGCTTTATTTAGCTTTCAATTCTTAAAAAAAGACCTTTATCATGCCACTTCAGACAGTTTGCATTAGTTATGGTAAATCATCTTAATTTATACAATTTGTTGCCAAAAGTTTGCGAAATTCCCTTATATCAGAAAAATATTTGTTTTCATTAAAATCAAGCTTTTTATATTGCAATTAAAATACAAACTGATAGTTAATGTGAATTATTTGCAATTTAAAATACGCTCATCAATATAAAATACAAGTTACACTTTAAACAAACAGAATAATTGACCTTGACTCATATTTTGAATTCTTATTTACGAGGAAAAAATCTATGTGACCTTGCATGGCTCATTAAAGCAGATCTTGACTATTGAATTGATATGTTACAACAAAAAATGATTAATATATTATTTATTGTTAACCCATATTACGAGGGTCACTCTGAAAGTTTTGAGATACAACTAGGTTTTTAAAGTTATGCTTACAAAATTTAAGGTGTGTTCAAAGAAGTCTCCTCTAGCATCAATGCACTTTTGTAGACGAATTTTCCACTGATTAAATGTCTCAAGCCATTCATTTCTTGGAATAGATGAAAAAAATGCATTCATAGCCACTTCAATCTCTTCTTCTGAATGAAAACGACGTCCGCGTAAATTCTTTTTTAGATTAAAGAATAACGAAAAGTCACACATAGCTAGATCAGGTGAATTCGGCGGATGTTCGATCCCTTTAATTTGTTTTTGCTTAAGAAACTCAACTGTTAATCCTGCTGTATGTGAAGATTCATTGTCATGGTGAAGCGTTAGTCCCCTAACATTCAGTTCTTGTAGAATTTCTGGAAGACATTTAGTGATATAGCAGTTTGCTGTTACTGTCTTCTGTCCTTCCAACTTGATGGCTTTGACCAATCCCGTACTTCTGAATAAAACGGCATACATCACTTTTTTCAGTGCGCGTAGTTTTTTCACCATTGTCGGCGAGGGATCATCTTCAAAGACCCATACTTTGCTTTCTTGACGTGTTGGAACGCCAAAATACAGTATGTACGTTTCATCATTTATTACAATTTTAGAATTGATGCTGTGGCCACCATCATTTAGCAATTTAAGAGTTTCTTTACTGGTTCTGACACGCTCCTCTTTTTGGAGCTCAGTTAGATTATGGGGAACCCAATAGCAAACTACTTTTTTCATATGTAATTCTTCATGAATGATTTTGTGTATGGCTGCGGATCCAATGTTAAGTTCCTTCTGTATCATTTGATAGGTACAGTGATTATCATCCATTAACATTTTTCGTATGGCAGACACATTATCCGGGATTACTGCCGACGGAGGCCTTCCTATGTGTTCTTCATCCTGAAGAAAATTGCGACCTCTTCTAAATTCTCTAAACCATCAGAGTACAGTAGCACGAACTGAAGATTCATCACCAAATGCTAATTGCAACCGTTGAACGCGTTTTTCTTGATTTAATCCTGCTTTAAAATCGTAGAAAATCATAGCGCGAAAATGTTCTCGCGTCAACTCCATTTTCTCTTCTGATTAAAATTTATTCTACGCTAAACAAGTTGAAGTAAGTCAGTAAAAAAATCATCTTCTGTGTTAAAATACTTTGTATTTTAAAATTAAACCGTTATTTTTATTTTGTAAATTCTCGTTTGTGCGTATCTCAAAAATTTCAGAGCAACCCTCGCGTATTTAATTGACTCATCATTTTCTCTGATTTTTAGTGAGTCCATAAATCACACATATTTTTATCATCATAGACCTTAAAATATCTCACGAAAAATGCAAATTTGTTTCTGATTTCTTTGTGATGTGGATTAATTTTGTGTGAGATGGATTAATTTTGAGAGCTAGTGGTCGCAAAAATAAGTTAGCTATATTTGGTGTTGTTACTTTCCGTTCTAGTGTATAAGCTCTATTTCTAACTTAATGTTTCAGAGGATATCATATTTTTATTAACTAGTTTTTTAAAATTCTATTGAAGGAAGAATGCTGAGTTCTTATGTGGGAAAATTATCATGATTACCTTAATTTCTTTATTATAAAACTTAAATACAATATTTAAGAAAATCTTCAATAGAATTTTTAAAATTCACTTTATTTTGAATTTTTTTGTTTTGTATTTTAGTTCAAAGAATGAAATCATTAAATTAATCATTCATGTATTATATAACAATAATTGGTAAACAATATGAGTTAAAACTAAAAACGAGTAATGCAAAAAAAAAATTTAAAGTTAATTCCTGCTTATAGGTCAACATTTATTTTAGATACATTTCATTAAATAATTAAAGTTAATATGAATATGTATATACATTTGACAGAATCACAATATTAAGAGGCAAAATAGAAAGCAGATTTCCTTTTAATTTGGTTTTGGATTATTAATCTTGTTTATTAACAATATTCAATCTGAAAACAAGAAGATTCTACGTCAACGCTCAACCAACTTTTCCACTGCAATACAAGTTTCGCGTTTCGCTATTTTTTTGTTAGAAAAAATTCTCTCACATAACACTTTCCATCTCTCTCACTAATTTATCCATATTTTTCATTTTCCTTTTTATTCCCTCATTGACTCAGACTAGAACCAAGAATTAAAAAAGAATCTGAAAAAGGAAATTTTTTAGAAGATCTACACGCTTCACACCTCTGACAGCATTTATTCCTATATTTAAATTCTACTAAATATTTTATAGAAGAGAAATTTTTTCTCCCACATAAAACTAAAATTGATTCATTAAATTTAAATGAATAAAATCTGTATTAACATCAATTGCCTTCTACTGTAGGTTTTAAAAAATGTATTTGAACTTGAATGGATGAATAAAAAGCATTTTATTAACATTTGAAAATCTGAACAAGATATACATAGAATAGGAATTGAATATACATAGACTGGGAATTGAATGATGATACAATGAATAAATGATTTTATTTAATTGTAAAGCAAAAAATATGTATGTCAAACACAGTTTTGCTTAAAAAAGTTCCACGTACTAATTCTGTTTGTTTGTTCATTGAGCAATATATTTTAGGAATTATTTTTCCCGTACAATGGCATTTCAGCTATTATTCATACTGTAAGGAGAATGAATCCTCTTTAAATAACCCGTTTCCATTATTTTTTAGACGTTACACCTCTATCATACTTATGGAAAAACAAACAAAAGAATACAAAACAAGAAAAAAAACTATACTTTTCTTTTTTACAAAACGCTAAATTTGTATGCATGTATATTTCAAAAGTAAGGTAGAACTCTTCAAAAACATATATATACAAATGCGTACAAATCTCATAAGGAGGAAAGAAACTTAAGTTGTATTCTCCCATCCCACACTTACTCAAACAAGGTCCATTTAATTTATGTTAACGGCACTGTTCAGTTTATTACCATCCTACTTTCTTCCCGGCCTACGCGCTACCCACTTAGACGGAAGGGAAAGTTTGCAAATCGAAATGCATGTATTCAGATTTTCGTCATACAGATGAAGATTCAAAACCAGAATTTTTTTTTTTTTTTTACACCAGACTTCCTAAAACCAGACTTCATAAAAATAACTTTTTTCGATCACAGATTCAAAACAAGCAGTTAGGAAAAAAGCGCATAAATATTCATTTAATGGATAGCAAAATAAAAATAAGTAAAGCTATAAAATTCAGATTTTAAGTCGTCATATATATAAGTAATTTAGTGAGAAGTGATTTGTTGTCTATGTCTCCTAATAATCACTTTTTGCACACGAGAGATTTTTAAACCTAGATATTCATTTTCAAAAGAATTCCGAACCACCATAAACATTTATGAAAGAGGACGGTGTCGAACCCATGATATATTGAACTGAAAGCTAGAGAGCTAAACGTTCGGCCACCAGCTTGGCCTGAAATTGTACACTATATATACTACACTTAACAAATTTTTACTTTTTTACTTTTTTTTAAAAAATTAGTTATGAATTTCAAGAACAAAGATGAAAATTTATATGAAATATATATAAATTAAAATTAACTTTATAATAATGAGTTACGTAATCATAGTTTTTTTTTATTTTAAGTTAGTTTTAAAAGGCATGAATGTAAAATTCAATTTCTCATTCTAAATATAAAAAAAGGCTCTCATGGAGCATAAATTTATTTTCTAGAAAATCTATGGAAAATGTTAGATATATGAAAATTTTTGCATGGTGAGAAAATGTTACAAAAATACTTCCGATAAAATTCTACATTATTTTCGTTACAGGTTTTAAGCTATATTTTATTTCTACCATTTATAGAGTTAATACTATTATATTTGAAATAATATTCATAATTTTTTTTTGCTGTCATTAAAGCATTGATTTCTTCATTACATTTATTGCATTGGGTTGTTCAGAAAGTTATTTTATTTTATATGAAAAAGAAAAACGAATAGCAAATAAATATTTTATTGAATTGTAGATTTTCATTTCTAGTACAATACCTCTTGCCATTTTTCTGGTCGTAGCATAATTCCATATTTATAAAATGATTGGTTTCATTTGCCAAAAACTGATTCAGGTGAGAAAAATGAAATGACTTTCCGAACAACCCAGTATTTTCTTACCTCAAATGTGTATTTTTTTACTGTAAAATTAGCAAAAACTATGTATTTCTCATTTTACCCTAACAGTTCATATTTCTCTCAAACTGTCTCGTCAACATATTATATTATGTAAATAAAAACTTTTTTACACCTTGATGATTTTTATTTTATGGATATTTCTCACCGATTTTGAAAATAAAGTCTGATATTCCTTATCATTTATTCATCTACATCATTTAATTTTTACGTGATCACCAATCTTAATCCTCTATTGTCAATCAATATTAAATAGGTTGAAGATTGCCAAAAATCTACATTATTCTACAAAACCGAATATAATTTCCCCGAAAATTTTTAAATACTCCTCTAGAGGAGATATTTTTTGTGTCCATGAATACTCAACTGTGTTTATTAGAATTTGAGTATTAGGTAGCATTTGATTCAAAATTTCTATTTAACTTTAGATTTGTTATTAACTTTTCAAGAAAATGTTTTCTGCATTTTTTATTTTAAATTGTATGCCATCCATTTGCTTTTGTGGTATCTTTAATATATTTATCTATAATTAATAATAAAATTTTTCACATACTTACAGTTTTTACAATTTTTT
>JAPDSC010147622.1:2807-17620 GCA_026290005.1 Latrodectus geometricus
TATATATATATATATATATATATATATATATATATATATATATATATATATATATATATGAATTTTTAACATATACAAATATGTGAATTATTAATCAAGCAATAAATGCAAATGGTATTAATCTGGTATTAATCTGGCATAATTAATTTAAAGTTTTGGGATACTGTTCAATCAGATTCACCAAACAGTTTCAGTTTAAAAGTATACCCAAAATTAACAGAAGATCAATTACGACCAAAGTTTTATTAGAAAATGAATGTTGGAATTCCTTTTAAGTATTGTTTTCCTCAATTTCATAGTAAACATGATATATATAGTTTCATTTTATTTTTATTTTAATACACATTTTCAGTTTTGTAGTTTTTTAGTGTTTCTGTTGCTGCTGCAATGACTATTTATAAAATAAGGAATAATAATCTGCAAAATGATCGATGTAAAACATCAAGAAGGAAATATAACAATTCAAATAATATTGGAAATAAATGCAATGAATTTTCTGAATTAAATTGTTCATTATTCACAAAAACGAAAGTAAAATTGGTTTCATTCTGCTTAAAGCCTAAAAATAAAATGTTAGATTTTTTATTTCTCATATAATTATTTTTTTATTATAAATACCATATTAATATATTTATCGTGTAAATTCAACTGTTTCACATTACTAGCAGTTTGATTTAATTAATTTTAAAAATTTTTTATTCCTGTTGAGATCAATGCATTTTCCACTACGATGGTAGTAGAACGCGTCGGTCACGCTACCTTACGGCATTTAAAATTTCGTCGTGCCATTATTTTCGGGAAGATATTATAAGTCTTAATATTGGTCTGCGGTCAGAGAGCTACGGAGAAAAATTTATGAATGAATGAACAGTTAGGGAAGAAATTGAAATATTCATTGTGATTTATAAATTTGAAAAATTAAATTCATCACATGAACCAATTGCTATTTTATTTTTATAATTTTTTATAAGAAATGAATTATACTTTCTATTTATAAACTACACAAAATTTTTGGCATTTCAAATTTACAAATTGAAAATGATTATCCACTTTCAATTTGTAAATTCGAAAAATTCAGTTGCATCATATGTGTTACAAATATGGTAAAGTTTCTTCTTATGCTAAAGTACTTCTTGTTAACAATTTTTTAATGTTAGATTTGTAAAAATTTTTAATTGTAGAATCAGCACAAAGCTATAAATAAAATTATAACTGTGCACTTTCAAAGGTAGATTCCCTTAAAAATATGCAGAGGTAATAAAAGCTGATTTCACAATAATTTGATATTAATGGGCATTAATAATCATGTATTTATATATTTTTACATTTGACATAAATAAATATAGATTTATATATTTAACGGATTATTTATTTATGTTTAACTAATTTTTTACATTTCTCATTACACATTAATACAAACAAAAATATTTTGAATTTATAAACTAATTTTATAATAATTTTCACGTTTCTTCTCTTAAACTTTAAAATATTCTTGAAGCCCTGAATTTTAACATTCACTTATTTCTAATATAATACACGTGTAAATTCAGACATTCTAAATAAAAATGATAGTTAAATGCATGAAACCTGCCCTCTAGGACATCACTAGTTGGAAGTCCTGTCTTGAAATAATAAAAATCCATTTCATTACGAAATCTGGATCAATTGGAAATTTAATTATGCCATGAGTACCACTGCTATTGTAAAAAGTGCTGTTTCTAACTAGCAATACTCAGCAGATTTTGGGAAAATATACTATACTAGAAGGCATAATTCTATAGAAATTATTTAAAAATCAAACTAATTAAGAAAATATTAAAAAAATCATAAAGAATAAGCCAAAAAGTTGTACATAACTTAACGCAGTTTACGAATAAAAATGTAAAATTTCATCCTTCCAATCTAGCATAGATAACTTATTTCTAGGAAGCCTTGATATTATCCAGGTGGTAAAGATTCTTGTTAATAGATTCTTATTTCATTTCGAGTATAGTATATGTAATTGAAAGTTTACATTAGTGGTACATGCTACAAAATTTAGATGAACTAAATAAATTTCTAATTATATGATTGATTGATTAATCAATTTTTAAAACCCCTACTTGATTATATTCCTTGCATATAAAATTTATAAATGATTTATTGCATTTAGCTTTGTAGTTGACAAAAATAGGCACTTGGAAACTTAGAAACTTGTATTTTATATTAGTGTACTACGTATAAGAATTGATTAGTAAATATTTAATGTTTTTTACATTAGGAAATCAAACTTGTAGCTGTATTTTATAATATTTATGATATTTACTTAATACTTTATGCTTGAGAAATCAGCTTTATGATCGTTGTACGTTTTTTAATGAAATTCTTAACTGCAGTTTTCTATAGTTTCTTATTTTTTCAGTAATCACTTTTAATTGATTGGTATATGCTGCTTAAACAAAATGAATTTTGAAACTTTGTGGACTCAATGTGCGTTATTATATGATTATTTAGAAGATAATAAATGCATGTGCTTAAACTCTCATTATGAAGGACAAATTATTTTAATGAATACATATCAGGCTTGCTTTCAAAACCATACAGGTATGATTCTTAAATCAGTAACAAGTATATTTTTGCATTGTACTGACATACGTAGTTTTTTTACATAACTATTTTGCGATTAATTTTGATTAGTAAGCTTGCTATATACTACATATATGTATTATTATGAAAGTTTCTTTTTTTTTTATCGCTAATTACTAACTTTTCTTTTCAATTTTATTTAATTGAGTCTTCGTTTTTATTGGAGATTTGAAATGGCATTATCATAGTTAAAATAGTATACGAAGTAAATAATTAAAAACTTCTGCTTTTAAATAAATTATATAAATACAAAACAGTTATTTCTGCCTGATATATTTTCATTTATTAATAATTTTAATAATAAGCACTCTCTAAGATTTTTTATTATTACTTTTGCGTCTTCAGTAAATTTTGTGATTCATTTCTTTTTCCACAATATGAATCTTTTTATATAATTACATAAATATGGTGCATATTTGATTTAGAACAATAGGTTTCTGGCAGTAACTATGTGTAGGATTTTTTCCCCATTACTTTACAGAATTTACTCCCATTTTGAGCATCATTGTTTGCAATGATTTTGAATCCACCATGAATTGTAGGTATCTGTCAAATTACTACTTATGGGTAAAAATGTGGCCAAAGAATGTTAAATCAAATAAAACCAGTAATACTCCCTGATACATATATGGCTGCAAGAAAAGTCCTTTTTTATCCTCCAACAATTTATGATTTGTTTGCTGAAATATCACTTTTAACTATATATGATATTTTAAATTTTGTATAAAAGTTCTATAATTTTAGAATTTAAAACAATATACATCCCAAATAAATTAAAATTTTTATTTATTTATTTTGAATAAAATGTAATTACTTCCATTTTTATGTTTATGGTTAGATTAAAAATGCTGTCCTTAAAAAAAAGCCAATTTGAATAAGGGAATGTATAGATCAATGAAAATAAAATGAAATGTTAAATATAAATTAAATTAATAAAAAGCTGGATCAATAAAAGAAAGTAAAATTGTGTAATGTTTGAAAATATCAAAAATTAAAAATAAAAATTTTTTTTGCAAAAAAATGAATAAATAAAATAATATAGTTCTTTGCGATAAGTTTTTAAAATCATTTCACAAAAGATTCTTTTTTTTTATCTTCATTGTATGTTATATTTTTTTGGAGAATTATTACATAATCTTTTTTTACATTTTAGAACATTTTAATGGAAAAGAAGAATGCCAGTTATTGTGTTTAAATATATTAAGATTATGTGCTGACATATATATCAAGCAGGTTTCAGAACATCAAAGAGTATGTAAAGAAATAAGTGATGTTTTTAATAGATTAAATGAAAGTGATGCATTTTTACAAATGGTGAGTTTCTGTTACCTTTTTTTATAGTAAATATAGAAATAAAAAAATTTATATCGTATATGTCTATTTAGTTGAAATTATTCTATGCATCACTATTAACCATTATTGATATTTGAAATTACATTTTATTACTATTTAGCAGATCTAAATGAAGCCATATTTAGAATTAGGAAAAACTACGCAGATAAATTTTATTGTAATTATTTTTATAAATTTCATTTAATATTATTATGATATTCACATTTCTACCATGTATTTTATTAAAAATGTTTTTATAATATATAGAAAAATTAAAATAAAATATTATTAAATTAGTAATAAAAAAAGCATGAATAAAATTAATTTTTGTGAAATTTAAATTTTTGAATTAAAATGTTCATATTTTTTATATCAATGGGGTTATGAACTTTCTAATTAAAAGTTATTTATTCTTTATAGACTTTAAATTAAGTGTTAATTCATGCATCTTCTCTGTTATCCTATATTATTAAAACAGTAATTGAAAATAATCTTGTGGAACTTTTAACTCTAAAAAGTAGACTTCTACCACTTAGTCGTAATTTAGCAATTTGTTGACTGCGATCTTAAAATTAACTGTTTGCTATAATAATTCAGAATGCACATTTACAGATATCATGTAATGAAATGTAAAATGTTGACTGAGATAATAAACTGACCATAAAAAAGAAAAGATTCCTTTAGAAAATGAAAGAAAGATGGTATATCAATTTTAAGGGTTTTGATTGTAACTTTATGTTTGTTAAATTACCAGCATATTGTTTTTTAAAAGATTGTTTTTGTAACTTTATATTGGTTAAAGTATCAGCATATTTTTCTATCATAAGTAATTAGAAAATCCTTCTAAAAAAAAAAAAAAAAAAAAAAAAAAAAAAAAAGACCAAAATTATTCATTATACAAATTTTCAATTTATTTATTCAATCTGCTTTGCTTATTTTTATCTGAAAGAGTTTGTTGTTTTAATAACTATTACTCTCAATATTTTGGTAATAGCAGAAGAAAAACTCTTTGATTTATCATATAAATGAGCAAATTCCCCACAGAAACTTTAATCAAATATGTTATTTATTGGTACAGATTCATTTATTAAAACTTCCAAATGGTAAATTATTGTGTTAGTTATTGGCAATAAGTTTATATTTCATCATTTCTTTCTCCACACATAAAATAAGCTGCATGTGGCATCATGATTTGATATAGCTTCTTATATAAAGAAACATATCTTTTCCTTACAGTTAATTTGTTAAATTTGATCTACAGAACTAACCAACAAATGATTTAGAACCAGTTTCAAATAACAGAATTTATATATATACTTCATCATTGAATGATAATTTTTTAAACTTCAAATTAGCAGTCAACTGTATTATTTAATCATGTCTACTATTTCACTCGTTCATTGATTATTATTCTACAAACTACTATGATTATAGCACTTTGTTTCCTTGAACTAGTACTGTATGGAGATGAGAGTATTCATTTATTGGTACTTACATATTATGTCACTGCATCTAATTTCTTGCCCAAATTTAATTAGAATTAGCACTTAACCTATAATTAGTGCTAATTCTTATTATAATATTATAATTATAATATTACTTATTATGAAAAATATACTTATAATTAGAAAAAGAACCCCTCAGGGGGTTTACTTTCTTTAAGTAAACACGGGTGTCACAATCCCGAGGTACCCCAGTGATCTTTCCTCCTCTTTCTTTTCATCTCTTCTCTTCCCTTCTGCTTTTTCTTCCTTTTCTCCCTCAATGTGGTTGCCTCTCATGAGGTTGAGGGCTCCCCTTGAGCAGCTGTCGCCGCTCTGTTGCTAATAGCTACTCTTGGGGACTAAATCACCCACGTGTTTGCCGTGCGTGGAGACCCGTGTCCCTGGAAAGGAGGGTCCTGGTAATTGAGGCCCCCAGAGACCAACACATTACTTTGGCCTCTGCTTCAGGTAAACGGGAGGTGTGTTGTGGTCCTCAGCACATCAATCGGCTTTATGGATCAAGTGATCGGTACATCTACTGAGTGACTCGTTAAGGGTGGAGACCACTTCAGGGATGTACTGTGATCGTATAGGGATTGACTAGCACTGGTGCAGTTGACTTGCATCCCCTTGTAGGACTCCGTGGTGGGTGGTGCCGTCGGTCCCCGAATTTTGTATAATCCTACATGGAAAAAAAAACTTTCTCCTCACTCCCTCGGGAGCAACAAATGAATAATTGCAAAGCAAAATTTTACATTGTCACAAAAATTGGTGGATCTTTTGAGTCTGTTTCACCTTTTCTCATTGAAAAGGGTATTACTTCAAATGTGGGTGAAGTCAAATCAATCAAAAAACTAAGATCTGGTGTTCTGTTAATAGAAACTGCATCCGAACAGCAGTCTATCATGATGAAAAACTTGAAGACAATAGCTGACATAGCTGTTAGCGTCGAACCTCATGGAAATTTAAATTTCTCACGAGGTGTGATCTCTGCAGAGGACTTATATCATACGCCTACAGAAGAAATATTAGAAAACCTCCAAGACCAAAATGTCTGTGCTGTCAAGCGAATCACAATCATGCGAGATGGCATTGTATTGCCTACAAAGCATCTCATTTTGACTTTCGCAACACCAGACTTACCACAACATATTAAAGTGGCATATATGAGGTGTTCTGTTCGGCCTTTCATCCCAAGTCCTCTAAGATGTTTCCAGTGTCAACGTTTTGGGCATTCTAAAATGGCTTGCCGAGGTAAACTTACTTGCGCCCGTTGTTCTGACGTTGGCCATGACAGCCTTACCTGCGAAGCCAAAGAAGTGTGTGTAAATTGCAAAGGGGCTCACGCTTCTTACTCTCGATCTTGTCCCGTTTGGCAACTGGAAAAAGAAATCACGACACTTAAAATCACAAATAAAATATCATATCCAGAGGCTCGACGCTTAGTAACTTCGCGGACTCCAGTAGCTGGTGTTAGCTATGCTGCTGCGGCTAAAAAGGTTACTCGATCTTGTAGTACCCAAACAGAAACAATCTCATGTACTACTGTTTGTTTGCCCTCACAGATTAAGAAATCTAACAAGCCTATACCCACTTTTACCAAAATGTCCGCCAAATCAAAAGCCCTAAAAGCCAGAAAATTAAAACTCTCCAAGGAAGGACATCGCATCCCTTCCCTAACTTCAAAAAAAGCCCTTCATGCTTTGGATGCAGACACTGTTAAACTGCATCCCTCAGATGATGATTTCAGCCTAGATGATTCATCTGAGATGACAATCAGTAACAGTGATAATGGTTAGTGTTTATATTCCATAAATGACTTCCTTTGTTTCATGGAATTGTCGTAGTTTCCGGCCTCGAATTGATGATGTCAAATCCATCATCTCTTACTACAATCCTATATGTGTGGCTCTCCAGGAAACATTCCTGAAGCCCACTATTGCATCTAAAGTACGTGGATTTAAATGCTACAGAAAAGATTATGATGGTAATGCCGTTGCCAGTGGTGGAGTTTGTATATTCACATCCAACAGATGCCCTAGTACAGCACACCAGCTGCGCACTGCACTGCAGGCTGTTGCTATCCAAATTCATACCACATGTCTAATCACAATCTGTAGCCTTTATTTACCACCCAACGACATCATTCAAGCAGAGGAACTAAATGACTTAGCTAATCAACTCCCAGCTCCATTTTTATTGTTGGGCGATTTTAACGGCCATAGTCCTTTGTGGGGTAGTGATGATACGAATTCTCGCGGTCGTCAGATTGAGCAGTTCATA
The DNA here is from genome assembly GCA_026290005.1 of Latrodectus geometricus. Taxonomy (NCBI): domain Eukaryota; kingdom Metazoa; phylum Arthropoda; class Arachnida; order Araneae; family Theridiidae; genus Latrodectus; species Latrodectus geometricus. Next base: position 10,532 of record JAPDSC010147622.1, read on the forward strand.
TCTGATAACTCTCTCTGTCTGCTAAATACCGACGAGAAGACTTATTTCCACGAACCTACAAGGACATTTCACTCTCTTGACTTAGCTATTTGTTCTCCGTCACTTCTGCCGTTGCTGAATTTCACTGTTGGAAATGACCTTTTCAACAGCGATCATTTCCCTCTTATCGTGACTCAGGCTGGAGGTAATAATGTGTGCCATAGGCCACCAAATTACGTGTACAGTCGAGCCGATTGGGAACTCTTCACGCAATTGGCTACGATTACGGAAACAAGAGTTACGAGAGATGTGATTGATGATGCCGTTAAATATGTCGCTGACACAATAATCAAAGCTGCGGATGTAGCTATCCCAAAAAGCTCTTCTACTCCACACAAACATATCAAACCCTGGTGGAATGAAGAGTGCCGACTATATTACAAGAAGCAAAGGAAGCAATGGAATATTTTCCGAAGATACCCTTCTACGGAGAACCTTATTGCTTTTAAAAAGGCTAAAGCTCAAGCTCGTAGAGTAAGACGCCAGAGTCAAAGAGAATCTTGGATTCGTTACGTGTCTTCAATTACATCATCGACATCCAGCAAACAATTGTGGAGGAAGGTAAAAGCAGCCAATGGTATTTATCAGGATTGTCCCATTCCTGTTTTAAAAACTGGAGCTGCTGTGCATTCCTCAACGGTAGACATTGCCAATGTCATCGGAGAAACCTATGCTAGTGTGTCCAGCTCTGATTCCTATAGTCCCGCTTTTCAAAGGTCTAAAAGAATAGCTGAGCGGACTCCTCTACGTTTCACTGATCGATGCAATCTACCGTACAATTATGTGTTTGGATTGTCAGAATTGAAGACTGCCTTACATCAGGCAAACGACACCAGTCCCGGACCTGATGGAATCTCTTATCAAATGCTCCGTCATCTACATCCGGATTCATTATTGAACATCCTAGTATTGTTTAATAGAATCTGGACGGAACACGCTTATCCCACAGCATGGAGAGAAGCGATAGTGATTCCCATTTTGAAACCGGGCAAAGATTCCTCTGACCCTATGAGTTATCGTCCAATAGCTCTTACGAGTTGCCTATGCAAAACTTTTGAGCGTATGGTCAATGCTAGACTCACTTACATCTTAGAGAAGAATAATTGCATCTCTCCTCATCAAAGTGGCTTTCGAAAAGGTCGATCCGCTATTGATAATATAATAGCTCTGGAATCCCACATTCGAAATGCTTTTGTAAGGAGAAACCATCTTGTTGCAATCTTCTTTGATATAGAGAAGGCATATGATCGTACGTGGCGCTATGGCATTCTCCGTACTATGTACCATCTTGGCTTTAAGAGTAATCTTCCCATGTTCATAAAGAACTTTCTAGCCCTCCGGCTTTTCAGAGTGCGTATTGGAAATACATTTTCCAATACTTTTATCCAAGCTGAGGGTGTTCCTCAAGGCAGTGTTTTAAGCGTGACCATTTTTAACCTTTTCATCAGCAACATACTTCATCAATTACCACCTTCTGTTCATAGTAATTTATATGTTGATGACTTGCAAATTTCATATCACGGATCAAACATGAATATAATTGAAAGACAATTGCAAACAGCTGTAAATAACCTCACTGCTTGGTGTGAACAAAATGGCCTTGGCATATCTCCGAGTAAGAGTTGTTGTGTTCATTTCTGCAGGAAAACTTGTTTCCATCATGATCCTGTACTGCACATAAGCGGTAGACCTATCCCTGTGGTCAATGAGATAAAATTTCTTGGCGTGATTTTCGACAAGAAATTAACTTTCCTTCCGCATGTGTTACATCTGCGGAAGAAATGCCAACGACTGCTCAATATCCTCAAGGTGCTTTCAAATACATCTTGGGGTGCAGATCGCACATCACTCCTTCGTATTTACAACTCTGTAATTTTATCTCGCATTGACTACGGTTGTGTTGCTTACGGATCAGCTAGATCTTCCGTTTTACGCAGATTGGACACTATTCACCACTCTGCTTTAAGAATATGCTCAGGTGCATTTCGCACTTCACCCGTCCAGAGTCTATATGTAATCTGCCAACAATTACCATTAGACCTGCGGCGGATGCAGCTGTCTTTTAGTTATTATTCAAACATTATGTCCTCACCACATCATCCTTTACATTCTACGATTCCAAATGCCGCTCTTAAGAGATTATATAATGCTAGACCATCAAGCATTCAACCTTTTCTCGCGCGTGTTAAATCCTACCTTTTGCTATCTGACCTATGTGATGTCCGGATTCAGTCTATAGACTTTTTCGTACATCCTCCTTGGTTCCACCCACGCATTACAGTACTCAATGCCTTTGAAAACTATAAAAAGTCAGACACAACTCCTGTTATTTTTCAACAGCTTTATGCATCTCATCGCTGTCAGTATGGTATGTACACTCCCATCTACACTGATGGATCCAAAACTGCAGGGCACGTTGGATGTGGAGTTAGCGTTAACAATACCTCCTACAGTTACAGCCTTCACAAATCCTGCTCCATTTTCACTGCTGAAGCCATGGCTATATACCGTGCACTTCAGTATGTGAGTACTACAGATGTACATAAATACTGCATATATACTGACAGTAAGAGTGTTTTAGAAGCTTTGAAAAATTGTAACTATACTTGCCATCCAGTCGTGTCAAAAATTTTCAAACTGCTTGATTCCATCTCTCGAACTGGATTCGAGATACTGTTTTGCTGGATACCAAGCCACATAGGAATAGATGGTAATGAGAAGGCTGATGCGGCTGCGAGGTCTGCATCAACTTCTATTCTGCCTTCAGTTCCATCAATAGATGTGAGAAAAGGATTAAAACATTTTGTAAATTCTCTTTGGCAGGAATCTTGGAACATGCAAGTCAGCAACAAACTCCATTCCATATTTTCATTTATCATTCCATTACATGTTTTACCTGTACGAAGCGCAGATGTCAGACTGACTCGCCTTCGTATTGGTCACACGCGTTTCACCCACAAACATCTCTTCTTGAGTGATTTAAATCCTTGGTGTGAAACGTGTGATGAACCATACACAGTGCATCATATTTTAATTGTTTGTCCAGATTTTAACCATTTGCGCATCATCTTTTTTTAACACTGATATTTTAACTTTACAAGACTTGTTAGGGGAACCACCCCATCGCAATCTGTTTGCGTTTTTAAAAGCTATTGATTTTATTCATTTTATCTAAATTTAGAAATATTTTAATCACAAGTTTTAAATTTTATCCATTTTATCAACTTTTAAAAATATTTTAATCACAAGTTTTCTAATTTCTATAAATACGCATATTATTTTAATAAAACACTTTATTTTAAAATTTTATATTATTAAGTTTTTATTGGGCTAAAGCAAAGTGATTACTTCCAACCAGATGTCTGGCGCAGCTTGTCCTTATTTGGACCTTGCGCCATTAAAACCAACCAACCAACCAACCTTAGAAAAAGAAATTTACCAGTTATAAGGAAATTTCTTCGAAATTCAATTAGCTTAAAAAAGCTGTAAAACATTAATATGTAAGTGCCCATTTATTTGTTGATTTTATTATTTGACAATGACTCAAACTTACAATGTGTTTTTATATATAATTTTTACAAAAGCTTACAAAGTATTTTTGATATGCCAATTGATTAATAGGTTTATTCCTGCAATATTTTATAACTTTTAATCAAAATTTATTGAAATCTAACATTTCAGAATTTAAACTATACAGTGGGCTTGATTCGTTCTGCTGGTTGGCATAGCTTAGAAACTCCTTTATTTACTGTTTCTGTTTTATTTGTACTAGCTAATCAATTAAGTTTGATTCATTATAAATAAATTAAAATGGAATTTTTCCATTTTATTTATTAGTTAGAAAAATTTCTCAATGGGAAAATCCAAGTAAGTAAAGTAAGATTTGATTGTATCGATCAAATCTTACTATGTATTTTTAATTTTGTATTAATTTTTTAATTCTTTTTAATTTTCCTAAATAATAAAGAAGTTGTATTAATTTTCTAATTGTGTCTAATACAAATATTTGCCATAAATCTTCCACATCAATAGTATTAATTTAACTTTTTTATAATATATAGTAATGAAATTAATACATATTTTTATGTTTTAGGTGGAGATTTTTTCAGTGACAGATAATAAATTTTTATCTAGGACATTTGCAAAAGCTCTTTCTGTTGTTATGTATGGAATGCAGTTGCCTGTTCTAAAAACTTCTATTCAGCATATTAAGCTAGACCTTATGCAATATTGTGGTCAGAAAAGAAGTATTAATTTAATTGAACTTTTATCTTCATTCATGAGCTATGGGAAGTGTCTTTCAGAAGAAATCAATGAAAGCAAATGCAAAAATTTAATGCAATTTTTGTTGCATAATGTTAAAGGTAAATTGATGTTTACATATTATCAAACACCTACAGTAAAATTATTTTCATAATTTATCTAACTATAAAGTCATGACCAGGAACTTGTTGGAAAATATAATTTTATGTATCTTATAATATATATAATGAGAAAAGATTGTGATGAGAACCTGTAGGTATATGTAATGAGAAAAAATTAAAACAAAAAAAAAACAGCAAAATGCTTCAAATTCAATAAAATAATTTGATTATTTCATAATAATTTTAATGTTTTATTGTACATTTTGTTACATTTGGAATTTGTAGTTAGTATAAAAATTTGTTTAACGCAATTCCTAAAAATATTTTATTTTAGTGCTTCAAAAGTTTGCGAACACAGCATATTAGAAAAAAAATCCCTACTCATGGTTACTATTTGTTGTTATTTATATACTTAAAAATTTTTTCCAAGTAATCATGAAATAAATGTATTTAGAAAAAAAATGTCAATTTTACCATAAAATATTAATTTAAAATTAATACTGAGCTATAACATATCACAGTAAAAGTTGTCAAAATAATTACAATTTGAAAATTTCTATTATATTTTTATGAGCTTCTAGTTTATCTTAAATGTTTTTATTCATTCAAATAATGTTTAAATCGTAATTTACAATGGTTATAGAGTTAAAGGACTATTAATTTAATTTTTTGTAGCTTTATATGTAATTTAATTATAATTTTAAATATGACTTTTTTACTTTAAATATAATAATAATTAAACAATTTATTTAGAGTAGTATAATGTTTAATCTGATTTTGAGAAATGATTCATAAAATGGTTTTTTTTTTAAAGTATATTTTATGACATTCAAGTTTATTTTCATTCTTTTAAACTAATATACATAAAATTATTATGATAAGTATCAATTTTATTTATGTTAATATGTGAAATAATAGAATTTTTTGTATTTTTACTTAGTATATTAAAATTCTTTTAAAAATTTAATTCTTAATGAAAATAAAATTCAGCTTGTAGGTCAAAAAGATATATTTCCAATAACAATACACCTAAGTCTGTTTTTACACGGTCTTTTTGTACACGGTTTTGATATAACACGGTTTGAAAATTGAATATTTTTAATTTTTTTACACGATTTTATTCCATTTAGCACGATTTGAAATTTTATGTACTTAAATTTTTTTGTCAAATTTAATTTTTGCGAAGTATGTTCATATCACAAAAAAGTATTTATGAAAGAAAAAAGTCTGAAACCATCGATAGTATCGATAGTTTGCGAACACTAGCTTAAAGATTTAAGTGAATTCCCCTTTAGCGCGTACAAACAAGTAGGGGAATTCCCTTTATGTGCATACAATAAAATTTACTGGTCAGAGCAATTGAAACGTGTTAATATTTTGTGAACTGTCAATGCAATAAGACGTGTTTGGTAAAGAAATTTTTTGCAGGCAAATTTGATTTTCCATTAAATTTAATTTTAACGCATTAAGATAAAAGGTAAGCCAAAAAATATTTTGTATTTATTCAGTTATTTATGTTTTTTAATTTTGTTAAATATTTTATGTATCCCTAAAAGGAAATGTCAGATATAAAACTAAAACGGAAGGCAATTTCTTTGGAAACCAAGATTAAAATTTTAGATCGCCTTCGAAATGGAGAAGGCTCAACTGCTCTTGGTACATTTAATTTATATTACTTTTAAGATTAGAGTGCATATCTTTTTTATCATTAATTACTATGCCTGTGAAAATAAGCATTATATATTTGATTTAATAAAATAAACATGAATTCTTGTTCTTAAAAATTCTTGTTTTTCACTAATTTTAATAGGTTTTAGAGATTAGGAACAAATCACCCATTTTTGTATAAGATCAATGTCTTTTTTTACACGTTTTTTTTTTTTTACACGGCTTCTTCTGGAACCAATCTACCGTGTAAAAACAGACTTAGGTGTATTTCTTACAGCTGTAACAAACTCATTTGTTATGTTCCTGTGGAAGCTTATAAAAATCCAAATTAAATATGATAATTAACAATGAATACTATAATGTATGGCTTGAAATATTGAAAAGTACTATATCAATATATACATTTCTTCTAAAAATATTTCATTGAATTGCATTTTTGTCATATTTTATTTATATAATTCTCCTGTTAAGATAATTTTCACAAATTTCTGTTTTACAGATGCTTATTTCTATGTTTGTTCTGAGCTTGCTCCTGATTGGAATCATCTAATGAAACTATTCATTAAACCGCCCAATTCATTATTTGCAATGCATAGTTTAATTGCTTTCTTGAATTTATGGAAATCATTGCATGAATTGAATTTGGATGAAAATTTAGCACGGGTGTATTTCCACAAGAAATTTGTTTTGGATTTTTTATCTTATAAAGATATTCCAGAATCAAAGGCTTTTAAAGTGTATGTTGATTTGGTTATTCATGTAAGTTATAAAATTTTAATTTACGTAAAACACTATAATTGAATCTGAGAAATTAAGTGAACAATATTGGTACTTTGTTTAAATTATTATATAAATTATAATTATATTTACATATAAAATTTCATTATATATATATATATATATATATATATATATATATATATATATATATATAGTTTCTTCTCTTTCACATAAAACTAAAATTTTATTCGCCTATTTCTAATATACATTATTAAGTTTAACTTAATAATGAATATTA
>JAPDSC010147625.1:0-10592 GCA_026290005.1 Latrodectus geometricus
ATAAAAACTAAAAAGTGTCCATATTTAATCATTCAATAAACAGATGCCGTATTTTTCTTTCAATTCATTTGCTTGCTTAAATTTAATAACTTTTTAAAGGAAAGAAAATCTGATTTTATTACAATTTAATAAAGCTAAAGTTTTTTGGCATTAGGTTGTCTGCTATACAGTATGAAAAGTTTTAGTATTTTAATAACAAATGTGGTGTACAGATTTGGAAATAGTTTAAGGATGTATGCTTGGCCATTGGCCATTATTAAATTCAAATCTTCTTTCAAAAATGGAAATATTTAGAAGAATTTATTTTAATGGAAACAGGAAATTATTGATATTGTCACTCAATTATGTAAATTTTCTTATAAATTTATCTTTTATACATAATCTTTACTTATGTGATGATGATAATCTTTACTTACGTAATTGTGCTGATGATAATGATGGTATTAAATTATTGTGCTAAAAGATGCATAATAAGTGAATTGATATGTGATGCATTTGTGTGTGTATATATATATATGAATTTACTATTTTTATTCTTAATTTTCCCATTGTTAAGAGTGTGAATAGTGAATGATATTTTATTTGATATATTGAAGAAATATAATTATAAAGTATTTGTAATGATTACATGTTGTGAATTTGTTATTGTCATTAAAGTAATTGTTATGAACATGACATGTTTTTCATTATTTTACTTGTTAAGTCCAAATAATTATTCATATTATTAAAAGAAACATAATTTTATTTATCTTTGGGTTATAGTTAAATGTTAACAATGCAATTAAGGAATTTTTAGAAAATTGATAATCATTAAAAATCCCTTAATTCTTTTGTTAACAGTTTGTCCTAGTAATAAGAAAACTATCAGAAATTTTTTTATTTCAGCTTCTATATTCACTTTGTTAATCTTTGTTCGTCAATATAAAATTGAGATTAGTCTCTGTAATTAAACATTCAGAAAATGTTATATAAATTATTTATATAAAAGTATTAATTATTTAAAACATGTACTTTCTGCATTTTTTATCCACTCAAATCTGAATTTCAAATCTATTTGATTAGATCTATTAAAATACATTTAAAAAATTAAATATTACTTCATTTTAAATCATTCTTGAATTGGTGTTAATTATTTTATATATAATTTTTTTTTTATTTTGTAAAATAATTATGAATTCTATTGAATCGATTAAAATTAATTTTTTCTGTAAATACTAATGGTAACAAAATTTTTCATTAATTTCAGAAACTCCCATCATTAAAGGTTTGACCCATTCACAGTAATGATTAAAAAAGGTGGAGAGTTCCATTGTTGTGCCATTGGTGTTCCATATCCAAAAACAAAATGGTTCAAAGATTGGCATCCACTCAGTGAATCGAGTAGAATTCATATCAAATGGGAAGAACCTGATACATGCATTTTAACTCTCAGTGATGCTATATTAAAAGATGGTGGTCTTTACACTTGTACAGCCACTAATGTTGCTGGAACCGCTACTACTTCAACTATGCTTAGTGTGGAAGGTACTTTCATTTCTTTTTATTTTCATTAATGGAGTTTTATTATTATAGTCTATATAAAAATTCTGCAGCAAATATGAAAGAGTTATTTATTATTGGATACTAGGCTTTTATTAGTTATTTCCTTTTCCGAATTGATTTATTAAATTAAATTCTCAGAAATTTTTACAATGTGTATATGAAATTTACTTTTGATACCAATAATATCTTTCTATAAATTTTATTGAAAAACAACCTGTATTTTTTAACATGAAATTTTAAAAATTCTTCTATATGAAAATTTTATTGGAAATTTTTGCTAAAAAATTTAATCAAATCATTTGTCGAATATTGAAGAAAAACTTCTCATTTAACTAATTCTTTAGCATTTCAAAGCTTGTTTTACAAAAATAAATTATATTTTTGTAAAACAAGCTTTGAAATGCTGAAATAATAAAATAAAATTATAATATTATTTTACTGAGGCAATAAAATTCTATTTTACTTCGACTGTAAAATGACAGGTGTGGTGGCCACTGAGTGTGGTAAAATAGTAGTTGCAATGTAATTAATTTGCATAATTTTCTGTAATAAGAATGAAATTATTTTCATTGTTAAAAGTAGGTGATGTTTTATTGTTGTTGATTTATTCAATTTTAAATTATCCATATATTACTATGATCTTTGACCTCAGCTTTTAGATGTGGGGATGGAGTACTTTTACCCAACATAATTAATCATGGAACAATCACTGAAAGTTTGATGGGATTCACCATTGCCTAGTTGTAGGAGGGTGCTCTATGTAGAAAAAGTCCCCAGATTCCTTACCAGCTACTGTTAATCAATGTGAGAGAGATGTTGCATTTATACCTTTTATATGAATATTTGTCGAAATAGTATTAAAGAGTTTCCCAATTTTATTTTCTTATAATGCATGAATATGACCCACTATCTATGAAATGATCTTTCAAAAGGTATTTGATATTGTAAACATTAAAATACCTTACAACACCCTTGGGCCATTAGGTGTACATTAGGTGTTGAAACAATGTTAACCTTTTCGTCCCAGTGGTACAATTGTTGTACCACGAAAAAGAGTGCCTCTCAGGACGGCTATGGTACAACAGTTGTACCATAGATTTCTTCCTCCTTTCAAACATGCAACTTTTTCTTGCTCAAATTTCTCAGGGTAGTTGAGGGAGATTTTATTGCTACTCTTTGGTGCCAAAAAGTCCTCAAAACAGGGGACCTGTCCAAGCGGAGAATTTTGGCGAAAAACGGATTTATTGGCTCTTTTTTTTAAAAAAAAGAAAAGCATATCCTCATTTTTGCTAATTTTTTCATTGTGAACAGTTTTTTTTTTTTTTTTTTGTCAATTGAAAAAATATTTTCGATGGCTTTATCTCGTAATGATTTGACTGCTGAAAAAATTAAAAAATTATTGGATAAATTAGAAGAAGAAAACTCTGCTGAGCGTAATTCGAATTGTTGTGATGAATCTGAATTCAAGGATAGTAGTTTTCGTGATGAAATAATGCAGATTCCTCGGTATCATTTGATTTTAATTGGCTAAACGCTAAAACAGAAGAAAGACCTATCGTTTTTAAATTTATGTGAGGCTTAATAAAAAATGCTAATAAAGTACAAAAATTTAAAAAATAATGAACAAAAAGGTATAGACTCTTTTTTAGGGTAAAAATACCTAAAAATTATAAATAAAGATTTTATATACATTTAATCATAAAAAATTATTATATATATATATGTGTGTGTGTGTATACAAATAATTACTTATTATTACAATATACATTTTTATGTATGTACAGAGTATTTTTATTGTTAATTATTATAAAAAGGAATTTAACTATAATTTTTTGATGGTGATATGCATTATGTAATTTCATATTTATCAGAGTATGTTTGGAATTCTCACTCGCATACATCACAGCAAAATGCTTTAACTCTGAAGTATGAAGCATTTTGCAAATTTTAACTATGAATAAATTAGTTGGCTGGCTCCTGCATTGATTAACTCTTTCTAATTTTCATAATTTGAAAAAGTTCATCAGTGTCCTTACATTTTTAACAATCTTTATCCCTATCAACATGTCTATTTTTGGTCCGATCCTGATCAAAAATTCTGCTTTTTATATTGATATTTTATTGATTAAAGTATGGAACTGTTAATGAAATATATTAAAAGATTCTTAAAATAATTTAAAAAATGAAAAATAGTTGTTAAAAAAAGTCTCAATTTAAATGCTTAAGTACGGAATCAGTCATTATTCGCTTACATTTGTATTATCAGTATGCAATATAAGCAAAAAAATTATATTTGTAAAAAGAAAGAAGATTAACTTTGTTCCAAATATGTATTCGTTATTTAAAAAAAAAAAATGTTGAATTTTGCGTTTAACTGATGGAGTAATTTATAATTTCTGTATTTGAGAATTTGTTTCTTTTTTTCTTTGAAACATTTTCATAAAAAACACTTTCATTGTAATACGAGAACTTTTTCCTGTTCTGACTTTTAAGATGAAGTGACCAAACAATGTCTTCACAGAGAAATAAATATGGTGTAGTGTTAGAAACTTGCTTCTCGAGGTGTAATACACCTGATTTGATCTCTCATATTACTAATGAGGATTAAATATCTTTCTTTTTCCTGTGCATACGTATGTCGGTATAGATGGGAGACAACTTTCTTGGCTTCTTCCTTATAATATTTAAAAGAGAATAGTTTATGGACATATTCCAGGACGCACTTTTTCATTTCACAACAAGAACATGCAAGCAGAAAGGAATAAGTCAATTTATTATTACTTAAAAATGAAAGTATTTCCAACCAAAAAGTGTTATGCAGTGCATATTTAAAATTACTTTATATTTGTGAGTCTATTTACGAGGCAGTTTTAATCTCTGCGTAAAATTTAAATAAACACAGTTTTGGTTTTTTAATGATAATTTAATAATCATTCTTACACACAAACTTTAAAACACTAAGAACAAGAATTTTTATATTTATAATTACCCTAATATTTTCTTCTTTCCAGATAAGAATTTTATAGAAATATTTTCTGAGACTAATACGATTACATTTACAACCTACTCTTAGAAAAAACGATTTTCAAGCCTTCATTCATTGAAAAATGATCAAAATTTTACAATATATAGTATGACTAAAACAATTTCACAAACAATTTTTCAGTTCAACTCAAGATTGAACCCACAATATTCATTGAGTAAAAAGTTTCATATCTAGCCACAGAAAGGAAAATTCTAGTTTTAAGGTTTTTACTTGAATGAAAAGAATAAAAAGAATTTATATTTTAATACAATGGGTATAGAAATTACTTATAACGCAAAGCATTTCTAAAAAAAAAATTAATTTATTAATTTTGTTAACATACAGATCTTTCTCAGATACAATTTAAGTAATTTATTTATTAATTCGGAATATTTTTATTTACATTTTTTAACATCAGACACGATGTTCTTAGGAATGCTTTTGAAAATATTCAATTAGTTATTGTTCATTTTTTTTCTTATAGCTAAATACATTTCATTACTATAAAAAATCTTTTATTTTAAATATGTATTTTGATTACTAAAATTCAAACAAACCAATGAAATTTATCATATAATTTCGTATTACTTTGTAAAACTGTACAGAAACAAAAAAAGCCGTCGCTAATTGTGGAATAATCAACCAATAAAATAACAGCGAAATACGGTTGAATAGTTTCAAAGAATTATTTGTAATAAATTAATTTATACCATATCATAATTTAAAAATAGTAACAATTATTTAACTTAAAATTTTTTTTAACACTACTTAATCTAATATGTTAAACAACAAATGGAAAAAAGTCGATTGCTTATCGATAAGTATAGTATTTATGGTAAACCCATTTACATCTTCGTCAAAATTAAGACAGACCCAGCGCGGGATATCACCCTCAAAAGATAAAGATTCCTTATTGGGAAATCTTCAACAGAAAAGTGGAGTGAAAATGACCCTCTCCTTTTTGTCAGGGGGGGTAGAAAATGTCCTCTTCTCGCGCTGTCCCAGGAGCTGTTTCTAGAAACGGTGACGCCGGACTCAAAAGGTTAAAGTTGTATTTTAAAGTTAGATTAATATAAAAAGTGTTCTTCAATAAGTAAGGAAGACTTGAGTGCTTTTTTAATTACATATAAAATTAATATTCGTAAATTTATTTGCATTAAAATTTTTAGCATCTGCATTGTAGCTCAAAGGTAAATATTATGATTATATTGTTTTTACTTAATCTAATTAACATTTTGCATGTTAAAAAGTGCTTCTCTTTAAGTGTTTTATGCAGTAATATTAAAAAATTTATTTTCTAAAATTCTTCCTTCAACATATACTTATTTATTTTTTGATATTTAATGATATACATACATTCTCAACCGAACTGTGGCAATAGAATTACTGACCACTTTTAGACTCAGGTTTTCATATCAATTCAACAGTTGTTGGTCTGGTTATTACTTAGTGGTTTGTTAAATATAGTGGTTCGGAATCCATTTTAAGTATTTCTATTTTAAGAGTATGCCAGTCATTTAAACACCCCCCCCCAAAAAAAAAAACTTTGGATTCTCAATACTAATTAGCTAAGCTTTGCAGCTAAGTAATTAGCATTATTATCTTCGTTTTAATAATTCTTGTGTTCTTTCGATTATCTTATTCTGATGTCTGTAATGGTTCAAATGTGGCATCTATAATTCCTCATCATATAATTTATAGAAATTATTTGTAATAGTTGCACTAAGTTCTCAACCTGTGTGCATGGCACTAAGTAGAAAGTCCGATTTCTACCGATTTTCAAGTAGCTCAGTCCGATAACCACTGACCGGATCTCTTTTACATCGCAGTCTATCTATCGTTAAAAAAAATATTTTACCTAGATTGATTAATCATGCTGAATATTTTATAATCAGAGTTTAAGCTTTTCAATCATCACATACTTTTCTTATATTCTTTTTTGGCCAGTAAAGTTACCCATCTGACTTTAAAAGTCTCCATAAAATTAGTGAGAAAACATTTCCTTTTGTTCTCTTAAAACCGGCGTTTAAAAAGAAAAAGAAAAAAAAAAGATCGCAATGTGTGAAATCGAATTAAATGATATAGAGCTAAAATTTTTATTGGATTATAGAATATACTAAATTCTTTGAAAGTTGGAAAAAAAAAGAGTAAACTATTTTTTCAACGAAGAAACTTTGTAAATTTCATTTTTAATTCATATTTTAATTTTTACATTGACTCATGGTTACAGGAAACATTACTTTAAAAACTTGCCTGTTCCTAAAACTAAATTGTAAAAGTGAGCTTACAAAGTTGATCTAAGTACGCAATCATTAAATTGAAACTCCTGGTGTTAAATCCAATTGTTTAAAAGTACCTGTAATGTACTGTTTTAAGTATACTAGATATTAAAATAAATTCCTAATAACTTAACTATGAAAATTTTAAGTATTAAGATCTACTTATGTTAATAATTGCGTAGTGCGTGTGTGAAGTTTCGATATGTGTGTGAAAATATATACATTTCAGGGTTTATACTCTTTAAATCTTTACACAGAGCACTTTTATTTTAGCTTCTGAAATTAAATTGTTAATAGAAACTTGCTTCACTTGAGGGGGGGGGGGAGAGTTTAGACTTCTCTTTTTGAGGATAAGAAAGGGGTAAAAATATAACAGGAAATGCGCTCATTGATATTCGAATGGCTTTCAAGAGACTTTCAATTGAATGATGAAAACAAATTATCACTTGAAAGCTGTATTTATAATTAATGCTTTTATTGAAAACTCAGATTTTCTATCGCATTAATTAGTGATTTATTTTTCTAAACATGATATTTTCGTAAAAATCAACTGTCATCAAAACAAGTCTGAAAACGACGACTTTCTAAAATATTTTGAGAATTGCAGCTGCATGCTTATTGTTGTGCGTGAAAACGATGACTCTTCCAAAATAATCGGTAAAGTGCAGCTGCATATTAATATGCAAGAAATAACATTCATTAAGTGTTTTTTAAAGAGGCAGCTGCCTATTTGTATTTAAAGACACAATATTATTGCTTTGTTTTCCCTACTTTGTTATGGAGATACTCTTTAATGAACTGTAATCGCGAGTCTTGTTTTAAACAAATATAGTGTCGTACATGTATGGCAAAATACATCTGCATTTTGACTAATTTTGTTTAGAAATCTTTCATAGGCGAGGTAGATTTATTAATTTTTATTTAAAACCAGAGATTAAACATCTATTATTGTTAATTGAAAACTTCCTATTAACTTTGTCTAAATACATCCTAACATGAATATCTTATTGCAAAAAACAGATTGTTTCTGACTTCTTCTGTTATGTAAAATTTTAAGTTCTTTAAAATGGTAACTGAAGAATTAACGCTTTAGTATACTTATGATCGTAAGCTCCCCTCCAGTGTGCTGAGTTAACAAGCGAATGGTTAACTTCCTTGTCTGCTGCTCAACGGTTCATCAGTTCGATTCCCACCTTGGCAGTGAATGTTCTCACTGTTAGGCAATCAACTTTAATTCTTGTTCTTAGTCCTCTTGCCTTCAGCGGAGAAAGGAAATTATAATAATAAAAAAATTATAATAATAGAACCTTTTTAGTGACAAACCAAATAAATATTGTGTATGTAGTAATTGAGTTCACTTAGCTACAAGTCTTAATTGATTAAATCAATTAAATATTTTGAAACATGAGAATATTAAAATTTTTCAGAGCTGTTATTCTAATTTCCTTTTCCTAACTTCATTTTATTAAATAACCTTTCCATGATAGTTTTATTTTTCTGCTTAAAGTATCGTTATGTGGTCAAGCGAGAGAAGTTAATAACAAATTAAGTAAAGAGTACTTCAAAGGTACTCGGGTACTTGGTGATTCTCCTTCAAAAGAAATCGGGCAAAATATTACATCGTTTTTAAGTTTAGGAATTTCACATATGCTATGTAAAGTAAAAAGAAAAAAACATTATTCTATTTTTAATATGGGATGTTTCCTGAAATTTAATCAGTAACAATTAATAAGCTAATAATTTTTTTTTTTTTTTTTTTTTTTTTTTTTTTTTTTTGAGCGTTTGAATGCTTAGAAATTTTGCTGTAACAATTTTTTAATGAAGACAGAAGTAAGAAAAACAAGCAGCTTCTTAACTGAAAAATATGGGGGGAAATTTTTCCTCTTATTCAAGTAAGATATTACAAAACTTGCTACCCTTTGACCCCAGCTGCACATGCAACAGGTCAAAGGTTGTTTCAGCTCCCATTCTTTATTACCCTTATGGGGTTGTTTTCCCTAAAATTGCTCCAACCCGACAGAAATGAGATAAGCTTACAGCCAACACCCCCTAGAACAGTATTTTAGGAGGAGCTATTACAGCACACCTATGCTTTTAAAAGGGGTAACTCAAGAATGCCGGAATACATTTTAGAAAAAAAAAATTGACGGCCCATGTGCTGCGGAGATAAATTCACGCAAAAGAAAAAACAAGATAAATCCTATAGTACTTACGTTTCACAAAGGGTATAAGCATTTATGTTTTTTATGGATTGGTGTGACAGGACTATTATTGGTTTCTTCTTTACAATAGTTATTTTTGTCATATTGCATCATTTAGTCGTTAATTTTAGTTCAATTTAGTTCAATTTTAGTCGTTCTTAAGTAATTTACATCTTAGTTTCTATAAAATAATATTTGTGGTCTATTTAGTTCGAAAAAATTAAGATAAAACCATAAATATGATCATAAATCATGTTCTTAAACATATTTTTTAAATGCTAATTTGGTAACATCTTAATCACAAAAGTAGCTTAGCTTTTCAACATCGTTAATATATATATATATATATATATATATATATATAATATGTACATTAATAAAAATATACCATTCCATCTATTGATTATTGTATTTAATTTGATATTTGTAAATATGTACATTTTGCTTGTAAGTTATTTCTAAGATTATTGTGTCTTCAAATATTTTAAATTCAGGTTTCTTCACTGTTATTGATGATGTAAGGAAATTAGAATGTGCTACTGTATTGCAGAAATAAGAATTAAGAAAAAATAAAGCATTGTTATCAGACTCACATACACAGTCGTACTATAAAAGTAATATGGAAGGAATAGAGTAATAACTAACTTAATAGGATATTGATTTTTCAGATTTTAAAATAGTAATGAAATAGTTTTACGGGTAAAAATGTCTCCTTTAATTTAGGTACGTATTTTGTACATTGTACAAAGGTTATCTTTTGCTCACAAGGGCTAATTAGGTCATCCTTTCTTTAAACGGTTTTTGTAGAGAACCAACCAGTAAATAAAATCTACAAGTTGGTTTAAAAACTAAAAGAAAAATAATTTCTAATTGAGGAAATTTTTATTTAAAGGTACAATGCACATATTTGGTATAGACATCTGAGCATTTTCTATTTTTATTGTTAAAAAAATACACATAGTACAGTTATTTTACACAGAATTTAAGATTTAATTAGTATTTTTTAAATCAATCAAATTAACTATATAATAACGTTAACCTTTTTTAGGTTTTGTTTCATGAATTATTTTTCATATTTCTTCAAATTAAAATAATTCTGTAATGAATATTATATTGTTAAAACCGTTTTTTTTTTTTTTTAAATTACAAGTGTAAATTTTTAATGTGATTGTGATAGGAAATATTTTTTTTAAGGAGGAAAAGCATGATCTTTCTAAATTTTAATTAACAGTACATTCATTAAAAATTTGGGGAGATACTGCTTTAGCCAGCTCTTACTTTGAAATGTAGTTGTCTATGAAATATTCTTTCCAGTAGTTATGCAGCAAAATTCAGGAAATCTATACAATTATAGATTAAAAGCCGGCCATCCTGTTTAGTGGTCAGCGTGCATGATTGCAGATAGGGAGGTTCTGGGTTCGAATCCTGGTTCGGGTATGAATGTATTTTTTCTCTCCCCTGTCTTTGTCCTTTCCTTGTATGAATGGAACATGAATGGTTGCCTGCCCTATAAACGGGGTACTTATGGCATGTGTGTACTGAGAA
>JAPDSC010147629.1:0-15058 GCA_026290005.1 Latrodectus geometricus
CATCACACTCATATAGAATATGATGAGCTGATTCTACCCCTGCGTGGCATTTCCTACAAATTGGTTCCTGTTTAAAAAGTCCCATTGTATGAAGGTGTTTCCTGAAATGATAGTGCCCTGTAATGAAGCCTACAATTGCTTGAGTCTTCAATCTTGGGATTCTAAGAATTTCAGATGCAATTTTCTCAGATGAGTTGAAAATCATACTTTTTGCATGTTTTTGTCCAGGAGAGTCACGCCAAACTTTGTTCATCTCCTGTTTTTCCCATTTTTGAATGGCCTTGCTTGTAGTCTTCATGTTGATCCCACAAAAGGGTTCCATTCCTATTGGATTGAAAGAGGATCCCTGTTTTGCAAGTTCATCAGCTCTTTGTAATTTCATTCTATATGCAGTCATTCTGGCAGCGCTGCATATGAAGATATCTAGTGGAGTCCGGACCAGAATTGCCTCTAGTGCTCTGGTAGGTGCTGTGGACATCGCACCTGTAATACACAAGCAGGCCATTCTTTGCAGACTTCCTAGCTTGTCCCTCACAGTTTTCTGTTCGACCTTACTCCACCATATCACAGAAAATTATAATTTAGCTTTCATGTTGTCCAAGTCAGGAATGTTTTATTGCTTTTATTTAAATAAGAATTCAAGTTGCAGCATTGATTAGTATAAAAGGAAATCTCATTTATTTAGTAACAGACTGTTACATGTTACCATATTTTTCTATTATGAAGCAATTTTATGTGTACCTTTGTAGTAAAATCTCTTGTCCTTAGAAATAAAATTAGAAAACTTGTCTTAATTATTTTTTTGTTTTTGCACATTAGAATCGTTTTATTTCCTTGTGCTTGGCATAATTGAAAATTACTTGGGAAAAATTTAGTGTAATAGGGAGTAGGTCCTGATTAATGTAACACTTTTATTTATAAAGGACAAATCAATGCAGAGAATATGAAGACTACAGAAAAATTTTTGTAAAGTAATAAACATATTAAAATTCAGATTTTTTGTGTTTATAATTTTTCATTGCCTACAATTAGTCCTGATGCACTTTTTTATTTTGTGTTTAGTACCATTAATAATCTGATGAATCCATTTTCCTCAGTTTAAGCTGTTAATGTTACTAATCATGTTGCATCTGTTCATGTAATTCATTATCGAAACAGAATTTGTAATAGTACTTTTGAGCAGCATGTTATTTTTATACTGTATCATTTTTGACTGGTATGCATATATTTAGTTAATGAAATCTGTAGAATTTATCTTTAATTTGTATTTGCATATCAAGTGTGCTCTAATAATTTAAAATTTATAGCTTCTTCATTAAAGTGAGTACCAAATAAAACAATTTTTTTAGTTTAAAAATAAATTCAAAACCTATCAAACTTCATAATAAGTATGTCAGTTAAAGTCCTCTCTAAAAATAATAATGGTAGTTTTACTATTTTTAGCAACATTGTCAATGTATATACATACTAACATTTTTTTGATTCAACAGGAATAGGATTTTCTGGTTATCTGACAGATACTTTATTAACAATATCTTCATATAGTATTAATCCAATTTCAATATTATTTTTCATTGCATTTAGGTATGATGAATATTTTTATTAAATAATTTAATTTGATAATTTTGATATTACAGAAACAGCAGTGCTGCTACATCTGCACTAAGAAAACCAGCAGTTTCATTGGGGGATAGCACAGATTTGCGCATTATATTAAATGTATTATATACATTTGTTGAAGTCATGCGTGTATGTAATGGGGGAGAAAATGAAAAAATTCGAGAAGCTTTTGTTGAAGAAATTGGTTTGTCTTGATTAAATATTTCACTTTGATTTGAAATTTTGATGTGTAAAAGTTTAAACACTGTAAAATTAAAGTTGCAAATATTTTATCAATTTTTCAATATTTGTGCAGATATTGCTATTGTATAAATACCACTTTTTCAGTGGATAAATACCTATTTTTAAAAACTTGTACTCTTTTATATAAACAATAAAGTGCAGAGGAAAAATTTTAATATTCTTTACATTTTGATGTGCAGTTAAAGGCATTGATGATATGCAAATGATTCATATCAATCAACGAGTTAATAATTAGGTTACCAACTATTTTATAGTATATATATATATCCAAATATTGCAAGATATCTAATTTCCTTATTTATCATTTGATGAAAATTATTGAAAACTTGTTAATTTGTTTTGTGTATTATATTTCTATTTCAAGTTGCTTAGAAATATTTGATTTTTTCTTGAGAAATATATATATATATATATGAAATTTGAAAAGATATCAAAATCATAATTCTATCATTGAATGCACCATTTTTTAAATATTTATTATTACTGCAAAAATGAATTATTTAAGCATGTGATTTCAATTATAACAATCCATGTCATTATAATTGCTTTATTATATACTTGAGAAATCTTGCAATCAACAATTATATGTATAATCACATATTTCATCCCTTCTATGTACTTTGAAGGGAAAAGTTCAGTCCCACACAGGAAGATTATATAAAAATCCCTATTACGATCTATTTTCTTAACTATCTAATTCTCAAATTTATTGCTTTGAAAATGTGTAGTTGAATCTGGAATGCTATTTTTAAGAAATTGTAAATTTATATAGTCTAGAATGCCAATTATAATGTATTAATATATTCAACAAGACAAAATGATGAATTACTCCAAAGCATATTCATTGTTGAATTTTCTTTTTAATTTTAGATATTACAGCTTTGTCAGTAATTTCTATTTCTAATAATTAATCATTTGGTTTCATGCTGTAATAATTTTTTTACATTAATATAAGAATTATTTATTAAATTTATCATTTTTTTAAATTTACCATTTTCATAATCTTGAATATATTTGATAACATGCTAATATATTAATCAATGATTGTATAGTTTTGTATTAATTAAATAAATACTGTAATTATGATTATTATGTTTCAAAAATAGTCATAATTACTTTTGGTATATTTAAATAAAAGCAAAATATATTTTGTGTTTAATAACAAAATTAGTTTTTAAAACAATTACTTTTTTAATGCTAATATTCTAATCTTTAAAAAGTAATTTATTAATTAAAAGTATTATGCTTTTTATTTTATCTAAATTGAGATTTTGTTTTCATGTATAAATGTAATTATTAACCATATATTTTTGTTTAAAAAAAAAAAAATCTATCTTGCTAAAAAATGACTTACTTGAATAATTATAAACAAAAAATGTGAACTTGAAAAGTTCTTTCTAATATAATTGATTCTTTATGAAGCTGATAAGAAAAATTAAGTATCGAAAATTTCAAACAAAAAGTGTCAATTTAAGGAGATCTTATCATGTTCTATGTTTACTGTTATTCTCATAATGCTTTTCTTTAAGAATTATTTTGTTTTGATATTTTATTTTTGCTTTTTTCTGATTTATATTAAATGACTTTTTAAAAATATAAATTCTTGTATTAAAAATACAAATTTTTTTTAGAAGATTTTAATTTATTCTTAGACAATTTAAATTTGTGCTCTGAAAATTTAATGTTCTCTATATATATTTCATAGAAAAATGAAATTTATCGCTCTTGTTCATTTTAAACTAAGTTTTTTCTAAGAATTGTATATTTTGGCATGTCTGGAAAATTGTTTTTTCAACATCAGAAATGAATTATTAAATTCTATTACTTATAGCCACTCCTTTATATGGTGAAGAATTGTTAGCTCATACTCTTTTTCAAATGGTAACAAGATTTTGCTCAGGAAGTACTCCTCATTATCCAATCAAAAAGATATTATTGCTTCTTTGGAAAGCAATTCTGGTTTGTACAATTTTTATTTATTTATTATTACTTATATATTTACTTATTTATTATTATAATATTTACTTATTTATTACTGATTAATTTTTATTAAGAAGGAAACAATTTTGAAATGGAAAATTATTATATTAATTTAGTTTTCTCTTTATTGGTTATTGATCAATAGAAATATGGTTTTTATTTTAATTGTATTTGAAGTTTTGTTATTTTATTAATCTTTAGCCTCAATAATTTAATTTTAATTTTCTAATTCAGCCTAAATTTTGAAATATTTTTTAATATTTAAGTAATAAGCTACTGGTATCACAATTTATGACATAGGTTATTTGTTATTCATATTAAATATCATATTTAAAGTAATTTCAATGTTCAAATTTGGTCAGTTATCTTGTGTGTACCAGGCAATCAAAAGGCTTTATTTATCTTTTTAGTTTCATGTATTTATGTTTGGGCAAGGTAATTACATACTTATTTCAGTTTTGATTGAATTCATTGATTAAGAAAATGTAATGAAAACATTATTTTTTTCTGTTGTTGGTTACATTCTTTTTTGTTCTCTAGGAATTAATATCTATCTTTTTGATTAACTTTTGCAGTTTAGTTTATACATAAAGTAAACAAAATTTCACGAAGTGTAGCCTATGATTTTTTTATTCATCAATTATATGCATAATTAAAGGAAAAATTATTTTATAATGTATATTTTCATTCTTATTTAGCCTTCTTTTTAAATTCTATTTTGTAAAAGAAAATGCTTATTAAAAGAAATTAATATTTCATATTACATAAAAAATATTTGTTACGATATTCAGCAGAATTAATAGCTGAGGTATAAATATTGTTATATGTTGATTGGCAAATAATGTGACATAATTCAGTGTAACGGATAAAAAAATAAAATTTTTTTATGCACTCATAAGACGCTTGTTGTTTTAGAAAATAAACAAATTTGTTCATAAGATATTTTTTCCCCAAAAAGGGAAACATTGAAATTTGCATGGCTCTTGATTTTAAATAAATTTGCTGAAACTTTAATTTGTCGAATATATTGGTTCTATTAAAGTTTAAAAAAAAATTAAACTTATATTGTATAATAGGAAAAGTAAATTCCATTTTACTTAACTAATTTTTCTTAAAGTAATTACAATAAAATTTTATATAAATCAATAGTTTCTGTTAAATGTTTTAAATTTTGTTTTAAGTATTATTTAAATTATTTGAAAATTTAGCATATTATAGTTTTCTTTTTTAAAATTTATAACCAATTTGAGTTTAAGTTTTGAGCTTATTTTGAATATAATAAAAACAAGTTATAAATTTATATGACGTTTCTTTAGCTATATTGATTTTATGTTTATTAATATATAAAACAAAAAGTAGTTACATATACCAATGAGTAAGTTTTTTGTTCTGTGCTACATTTTTATCTTTTGAGACAATTATTTTAATCAAATTTTAAGGGTGTTAGTGTTATTCTTTTCTATTCCTCATTAAGTTTTTCAAATGTTTCCCCCCCCCAAATTTTATTGAGATTAGTTTTATTAAACATTGTCATACTTTCAGTTTATTCTTTAGTTTTTTCAAAAAAATTTAATTCAGTTTAATTCAGTATATTAGATTTGAGATTTTGAAATAGACTAAGACCAATGATATTCATTCACATTTTATTCTAAATGATAAGGAATGTGCATACAGGATTTTTCTACTAGTAAGTTTTGTAATCAAAAATGTGCATTTTGTATCAAAAACTAATATATCAGTTGCCATATTAGTTCAAATATTAAATTCTGAAGTTTAATTAATCAGTTATGAATATATTCTTTGTTTTAGAATCATGAAGCATTACATCACTTTGTGGAGCATGGAAATAAATCAAACCAATTAACAAATTACCGCCATTCTAAGAGTTCAAATGCAATTTTGTTTTCTTTGAGTGGCATAAAATGCTGTCACAACTTGAGATAATCAGTATTGTTTTTAAAATTGTTTAAAATATTATTCAAAAATGAAGGATAGTTATTTAATCACTGGAAATTATTATAATTTATATTTTATGTAGTTCCTATCTTGTTTTCTTTCCTTAATAAATGTAAAAATCTGAAAGTGCTCATTGTGTTTTGTATATGTGTCAAATTTCATAATTTCTAATTTGATTTTCATAATTTTATTTTTATTTCTCTAAAAACTTATGTAATTACTAAAGCAAAGTAATTATTCTCATATGTTCTAATTATTTTTTTAATTCTTTAACAGTTTTTAATTCATGTTTCCAACTGTTTCTTTCATTATATATAAAAATATTCTTAAAATAACAAATAAGAATATTTATAATATGTTCTGAATTAAGTTATCTTTTATATTTATATTTTAAAGAGGGAAACTTGCAATAATTAATATTGAAATTAACGTTCAATTTCTTCAGAAGTACAAAAAATATATTTAAACTTAAATTTTGTGAAAATAAAGTTTTATTGAGCTTTAGTGAAGGAAAAATTATAATGTGAAAGAAATTAAACAAAGTGCTTTTGCATCTGGAAAAATTGTTTCAAAATATGAAAAAATACTGAAAACCAAACTAATAAAAATAATTCTTATTCAGTGTTGTTTTAACAAATTTTAATGTTTAGGATTCTTTTTCTACTTTTTAACTCTAATGATATCAAATAAACATTTATATATTTAAAAAAAAAGGATAAAACTTCCAATATTTTTATGTTTAGGAATTTCAATAAGTTTATAATGATTAATAATGAATGATGAGATTTTTTTGTTAAAGTTTACAGGGATTATATGCATTTTCCTTAATAGGAAATTTTATAATATTTAAAATAGTAGCGAATTAATTTCCATAGTAAAAAATTGATTTAAATTTCAAAACATATTTCAAAATTTTAAGTTTTATAAGAAAGGAAAATTGTTAAAAAAAATAAATCTCCAATCCATGTTTCTTTTTGTTCTTCTACAATGCCATCGAATAATTTATTTTCTAATTTTTTAAAAGAATGCAAAATTCATTATCTACTTAAGTACAGTGCTGTTTTTTAAAGCGATCATTTTTTTTTATTTTTTTGTATTTATTATGAAATTAAATGTTGTAGTTTTTAGCAACGAAATTTAAAATTGATGTGTTGAAACAAAGATATTGAAATACTATTATAAATAGGTTTCGTTAGGAGGTTATAATAAGCTAAGAAATGATAAAGCCATGTATCGTGAGAAAGCAGGTCTAAAGCCTGTTCCTGATGATACCATTGAAGTTACTAGAACAATGAGAGCTGCTTCACCTCCTGCATCTGCTGCTGATTTAATTGAAGCACAACAACAAAGGAAAATTACACGGCCTTTTAAGCGGGTTGGTACTTATCATAATACAAAGTGTTTTTGATAATTACTATTTAAAAACTTACTAGGAAATTGTAAGAAAATTATGGCTTTTATTTGAAAATAAAATGAATTTTCATACTAAATTTTTTTCTGTTAACAATCTTCAAGTTCAGTTTATTTATTTTAATTAAGAAATATTTTTCAGTGTATAATTTTTGGGATTATATTTTGTAATATAATATTTTATATATTGATTTATTTTTTACAATTATATTTTATTTTTTTCAATAGATGTATTCAATTTGTATTTACTCACTTTCTTAGTTATGGACATATTTAATATAGAATCATTTTAAAAATTTAATATCTTAATTTGTTTTCTATTTTTTCCCAAAAGTGTTTTAATTATTCAGTCCTCCTTATGGTAGAATTTAAATACTCATATGCATACATACAAATTAAACTTTTCTTCAACCAAAAAGTAAAATATTGTTAAATTAAAACATTATTTAAAAATTAGTTGTTTATTTATATCATTGATAAATAGTCTATTCATGTTATTTCGCATTTAAAAAAGTTCATATCAACACATTAGCTGTATTATTTTGAAGTTTTTAATGATATATTTTTAAAGTAATAAAGAAAAACAGAAGAATGTGAAAAATTTAATAATATTTATAAATTTTTGTATGTTGCGTACAAGTATTTTTTTTTTTTTTTTCAGAATTCAAAATTTTCATTTCTTAAATATGTTAATAAAACTAATAAAGTTCATCATATTTGTTGAGTTAAATTTTGAAATATTTCTTTTAAAAATTTCATTGATAATCGATAAATATGCTATAATTTTACTGTTTATTTATTTTTTTTCAAGATATTTATTACTTAATTTTTTACAGCAAAGCTTGATGAAACAAATCAGCATTGATGAGGCAATGGCTTCCTTTCGTGACCTTGATTCTGAATCTTCTTCAGATGATATATTACGATATGTTGACGAGCAGGAAGCTGTGGAAGATGAGTACAGACCACCAACACCTCGACCATCTTCTCCTTTACCTACATCTTCAGAAACCAATCAAGTTGAACAAAATAAGGGTCTCCCATGGAAACCAAAAATTCGGACCAAAGATATAGATACATTCTTAGATACTATTCGAATAAAATTTCTTGGGTTTCAATTAAGCAATGATCAAACAAGTTTAGCAGGATTGCCACTCCCCATACATGAAGGACTTAAAGTTCTTAAACAAGTATATGTTTGTTCTTACAAATTTTTTACATTAATAATTTAAATTGAAATAATTAAAATTTAATGTTTATATAAAGTATGACTCCATTGCATATATAATTGAAAGTTCATTGGAATAAATTTCAGAATCTTACATGTATAAAAAAACAAAATTTGATACTCTACAGTTATCAAAAATATGCTTGGAGTTGTAAGAAACTAACAAAAATGAAAGTTGAATTAATTAATCCTACTTTGAAAAAAGAAAAGAAACTGAAAAGTGAGAGCATATTAAATTAGTTTGCAATGAAAATATGTCTAACCAATTTGAAATTACACCATTTATGATTTTATTATATGCTTATATATAATAAAATATGTTGTTGTATAAGTACTACTATAACTTAACTATCAATGAAATCTAAGAGGAATAAAACTATTTTCATTTATAATTATAACATCAAAATGCAACTAATATCATTCATATTTTATTATGTAATTCAACATGATTTTCATTACTTTCTTGATTGCTCATTTTAATTTTATTATAAAAGAGTCTGCATGAAAAATATCTATAGTAAAATTTGCAATTTGTGCTATATCATATGTAATTAATAAAAATTTATATTCATTTCTATTAAAATAAGTTATATTAAAATTCATAAATTTTTATTTGGGTGTCCTAGAAGAAAATTTTTATCTTTTGAAGATTTCAAAACAAATGTTTAAGTTAAAAATGTTTAAATGTTTGTGATTAATCTCAAAATAAAGGTTAGAAATTAAAGAAGCAAATTTTTATTCTAAAAATTGTGTTTTAAAATAAAATTCTTGAGGTTTAAGATATCTACAGCTAAGATGTAAAGCAACATTCAAGTAGTTCGAGATTTCCAATAAACAGTAATGTAAAGATTTGTTATTTCTGAAAATAATTAATTTCCTTGCTAATATTTGTCTAAAATCTATAGTTACATTTTTATAATTAGATTCTAATTAACTTGATGCTGTAGTGTGAGATTTCTGATAATCTCCGGCCTGCAATTTAAGTATTTTTTATATGATTAGAGATAGGATGACTTTTTCGTAATTAGCAAACATATCTTCTTTTCTGTTGCCAATTATCTGATAATTGAAAAGATAAGGAAATGAGACTTGGTTTGGTTTGTTTATTTTAATGCTTGTCAAGTTCAGATCACTATTCATCATTTTTAATGACACAATATAATTTTAAAACTAATTGTCATAGTTGTGTATGAGAAATTAATAGTGAAGGAATTAGCTATAGAAAAGATGGCAAATGAATGAACATTTGTGTACTAGAAGTTGAAAATTGAAAGGATGAAATTTGTTTTTTCTTTCAAAAAAAATCATCTGATGAAACTGAAGAGAAGAAAAATAATTTAAGTTTATTTTAATGGAAAACTTTTTGTTTTTAAAAAGAACAATTTTCAAATGACTTCAATAATTGGCATAAATTCTGTTAGATTGACATGGTTGAAAATATATTTTATATCTTTAACTGAAAAGAGTGTGAATTTAAAAAATTTTTTTTGAAATAATTAATAAAGGTTTTTTGTGAATTGTTTATTCTTGGAATATGTATCATGGATTGAGGATTGTGAAGCTCAGAATGATTTACTGGGATAAAATAACTTTTTTCCTCATAATAATTTCTTTCTTCCTGGGTAATTGAAGTAGAATGGCACATACTGAATGTTCTCAATGCTTCATTTTATATATTTTTGTTATTTAATTGTTACGATTCAAATTCTCAAAATAATTTACTAGACTTAAATTCAATTGTCATTGAAATTTTTTTTCAGAATAAACTGATTCAATAAGATCATACCACATACTTCTCAATGCATGTATTGTTTGCTGAAGTAATTGCAATTAATATGTACCATTTTAAAAGGTCACTCTATAGTAAAGACATTTTATGTTTAATTTTCTAATGATTCAGCCTGCAAGTTATTTTCTTTGCTCAAGATCTTTAATTTCACTACTATTACATTGATATCTTTATGCACTAGATGTAAGCAGTCTTCACCTTAATATGACAAATATAACTATCTGTATGAGCATAAGTCTGAAATTATATAGAATATACTAATTTTATTTTCTATGTTTTTAGTTTTTATTTGTTAAGATTATAGTTTTTAACTAAAATTACTAACCTTTTTTTCAATTAAATTAGTCTCCAATAAATTTTCATAAGTTGTTGAGTAAGATAATTTAATATTTCAAATAATCTGTTCCTTGATGAGTTTGAGTTAATAAGGAAATGTATGAAAGCAGATGAAGACCTTATAACTGCATTCTGTTTTTTTTAATTGTTTAGTTTGGTGAATGATATTGAATCAAATAACTTAAGTTTCCTGTTACATGTCACTGTTCTTATTAACATTTTTTTTATTTCAAAATTTTTAGTATTTATGAATATAATATTCGTTTTAACTATTATGTTAATAGTGTAATAAACATGCAATTTAATGATAAAACAAATATGCATTTTTATAGAGAAATGAATATGTTTTATAATGAAGAGCTATAGTATTGCAGTGCATAAAATTTTTTAAAATTTATTTCAATAGGTAATCTTTATTTGTATTATTTTTTTGGCATTTTAAGTTGTGAAAGTGAAATGCTCATCATTGAGTAGTGAATTCTTTTTATTGACTAAACATAACAGGAAAATGTGTTACTTAAATATAGATTTGTAATGCACAAAAATATATAGCCATTTATTTTAGTGCATTACAAATTTATATTACTATTTTAAAATAATTCGCTTAAAAATTTTAAATTGAATTCATTCAAATTTAACTTTGATCATTAATATATTAAATTCTTTTTAATTGTTTGTGTTATATTTATTAAGTAAATTATTCATATTCAAAATTTGTTTTAATCTTTTGCAAATATTGTGCTCTAAGTATTTGAAAATTTAATTTAATTTTGTATCTAAAACATCGCTTCTTATTAATGCATTATTTTTTTCTTTTAATTAGCACATCTATGTCTCTTTAGCTGAAGTTCAATTGAAAGAAGAGGAAGAAATTTCAAAATTACCCTTATCTAAAGTAATTTTTTTTTTTTTTAAAGAAGAATGAATGGTTTTAAACATTTCTAAAATAATTTTAAATTTGTATTTGAATTGAAGACATAAGACAATTAAATTTTTTTTTTTTTTTTGCATATTAAATTAATACTCTGCTTTATTTATAAGCTATTATATTTATGCTGAATTAGAAATTCTTAATGGACTTAGAAAGCAGTATTTTGATGGTTTAGGATGAAATATTATCTCCAAAGGTCTATACAAAGCTATTTTTGGCCCCTTCATACCATTGACATTATCAAATAGCATTTCTTGAGAAATCACTTTTATCAAAGGCAAATTGGTAATTGCTATTAACCTCGTTTGTTTTGACTTTTCTCTAATATCCATGTAATTTTGTATTTGTCAATTTCTGCTATTTAATTTTTTTTTTAATTTCAAAAATAAAATGTCATATATATTAAACAGCAGTTACTTTTTTTGCTGAAAATCATTTATTATTTGAATTTTACTTTTTTGCTAATTGTTTCTTAAGCATTACATTTTCAACTATTCATAATTTGTTAATAGAGGGAAGGAAATAAAATTAAAAGAAAAATTGTAATAATTTTTTTTTATTATTTCCAATATATATTTCTTTGTAGTAGATAATTTACAATATTAACTT
This sequence comes from Latrodectus geometricus, assembly GCA_026290005.1. NCBI lineage: Eukaryota > Metazoa > Arthropoda > Arachnida > Araneae > Theridiidae > Latrodectus > Latrodectus geometricus. The sequence goes on from JAPDSC010147629.1 coordinate 12,103, forward strand.
TTCTGTCTTTTTCTAAAAGCTTATTTCTAGATATAATATTAAAATCATGTTAGCAGCCTTTCTGATTTCAATAGTCTTGAAACTAATTTATTAAATTTGAATTAAAAAAAAAAAAAAAGAAAAAAAATATGGAGCTGATTTTAGTCGTATAATAAGTTTTAAACTGTATTTACTGTCAAAAATTTCTCAAATGACTTGTCATAGTAGGAATTAAAATTAATTTTTTGAATAAGGAAAATCAGATCTGATTTTTCTGAGTGTTCAATAGACAATGTTATCATTGTAATACACAGAAAATTAATTTTTCTACCAAGAATGATGATTATAAGCAAAATGTGCATCAGAAATCTGTGATTATATTAAACAATGGTTTGACTTATGATTTCACCCTTTTCATTATTACCAGCTTTAGTAACTCTTGCCAATAAATCTATGGCTGTGATATACAAAATGCTCTCAACAAGTTGATTAAAGCTTTTTAGAGCTTTACCAGAATTTATTCAGAAAAGACTAGAAGTGAATGGTAGCACATTGTATCCTTTTTCAAAACTGGAAATACAAAATAACTTGTTAAAGACAAATGATCATTGTTCATGAACTATTAATGAAATATACATAAAACAAGAACTTATATTGATGAAGAAATTGTATATTAAAAAAGTATCAGTGAGTGCTGAAAGATAATGCTATATATATATATATATATATATATATATATATATATTTAAAATTCGAATCCAATTTCTTTTTAAACTCAATGTACATCCTATAATGCTCCAACATCAGCCTCATATATTTTGGAGTATTACATACAAAATTAGTTCAAATACTCACATCTTTATCATGACATTATTTGTATAATGCTACCTATTCCTAATTCAGAAATACTCCAGTGCAATATAGAATTTGCAAATTTCATTAAAAAAAACTATTAATCAGTTTTAAGTATCTTTTTCTTTATTATGTTTATTTAAAGTAATTGTTTAATTAGTATAGTTTGGAAAAGAATATTTTCCAATACCTGGCTACTAGATTTTTAACTTTCAATCCTACCAAGACCTTTTTATAGTAGAAAAAAATCAGGACACCTTTTTATAGTAGAACATTCATTGGTTGTGTCATCATGACCTCAAAAGTGGGTGGATTGGCATAATTTAAAAGCAGGGACCAAGCAGAATCCTTTAGACTTATCCTACCACCCTTAAAGGTATCATTTTACATGAATGACATTGCAACCACAACAAATCTTTGGTTGGTTTGTCATACCAACTCTCTGCCTTTTGATAATGAGAATGACACCCCAATCAACCAAGCCATTGCAGCCATCTGAAAGAGAACATAACTTCTTATGATATAGACCTAGTTGAGATAATTTTGTTTCTACAAGTTCTTTAAAATTAGTGTACCTTATAATTTTAATTTTCTATGTTTATAAGTTTTAGTATAAAATGAAACATAAAATTGTTTTATTTCTCATTTTAAGAACATGAACAAGTACATTGTCATTATTTTAATTGAATTTGGATGTAATTAGTTGAAATATATTTTTGCATTTAATGAAATATTTTGTTGCTTATTTTTTTATAGAATAATTAAATTTATAAATATTACAGAAAGAAGTCAACATTCCTCAAACATCAGTTGAAATATTATATCGTGCAATACTTCCCAGTCTTCCACAATACATGGTAAGGTTTATCAATATCATTATATCAGATTTGTAAGAATGAAAACTATTTTGTTGAACAGTTTTTACTTTATAAAAATATGATTCACAAAATGTTCTTATACTTTTTTGATCTTTTTGAAAATAACAAAACAGGCTACTTATTTATCACATCTTTATCAAGTAATTGTAATATTTTAGTTTACATTTGAAATTAAAGTTATATATTAAATAATAATGTAAAGAATTTCAAATATTCTTGTGATTGATGACATTTGATTAATATAAAAATTATCTTAAAATTTATTTTTCAGTTTAGAGTTTATTTATTTATTTATTTTCCATCATATATTAATTTAAATAAATAAATTAACATTTGATAAATTATATTGTAATGAATCAAAATGTTATAAATGAATAAAGTGTAAAAATTGGCTAAAGAAAATAAAATGAAAAAACGTATCAAAGCCTATCAATATGTATCAAAGCTTTTACATTTTGTTATATATGAATTTTTAATGAAGAATAAAAATTTATATATAGAAAAGTGAAGTTAGACAAACTTATTATGTTTGTGTAGCACTTTTGCCCACTTCACAAACATAATAACTTTTTTTTAAAATATAATGTTAGGCTGCAAGAAATTTTATTTAATGTTATTACAAGGACTTAAGGAAAGTAAAAAAATTGTATTTCATATTAAAAAAAGTACTCTATAATTCATGATTAATCTTATATATCTTTTTTATATTTTGAAACGTTTTTCAAGTTAAAGTTATGAATTTTTGATTTTTGGTTAATAGAATATAAGTGATTAGCATTTTTCCTGACAACCTATATAATTGTATTATTTTGTTCAATATCTGGTTAGGATATTGAACAAATACAATATTATACATTTGATTACAAAGCACTTTTATTTTACTTACAAAATTGCTAATGTTTAAAATGCTATAAAAACAAAAAATATATAAATTAAAAACTTCTTTGTATTGTTTGTAACTAAAAATAAAAAAGTAAACTATTTATATCATCTAATCAAAAAATATAAAAAAAACATACAATTCATTATTAACATTATTAATCATAGATTTTATCAAACAACATGAACACATTCTTTAATATCTCTGTGTTCAGCATGGGTTTTGTGACATTTGTAAACAAATAATTTGTTTTTTAATTCATTATATATTTTATTAAACATTTTAAGAAATATTTTTTTTAAATATTAAATTATATAAAATAAATTGATTTAATATAACTTAATATTTGAGTCATTGATTTTTTTTT
>JAPDSC010147631.1:0-13865 GCA_026290005.1 Latrodectus geometricus
TCCTTTAATTTTGAACATGAATTATATCAACTTGATTTATTTCACCATTAAAGAAAAAATCATGCAAAGAAAGGTTAAATATGGATATTTGTAAGAGCGATAAAATTGTGAATACTGCACCAAAACTAATTATTGCATAAATAGACTGTTGTGTGTGGGGATTTTATTTGATAATTTTGTATAAATCTGCTTTACCTCCAATATTTAATACTATTAAATGTTTTGCTTTTGATAATCATCCTTCCTTGTCGGTAGGAGGATAGACAATAATCCCATGGTCAGTTAATAAGATGTAAAGTAGACAATAGTCGATAACACCATCTGCATTTCACTTACTTGTGGGTTGATTAGAGAGTATGAGCGTCAACATCTGAATATTTTGAAAAAAAATGTGTGAAAATATCGAAGACTTTTTTTTTTGAAGAAAAATTGTCGTTAGGAATATCGTAAACATTTTAAAATAAATGCTATACATGGTTGGAGAAGAATTAAATAAATCTAAGAAACTTTTAAGAACAAATTTTCTCAACAGAAAGTGTTTGTCTTGTGTTGTTATTACTAATAAAACTTGTCAACACCAAGCCGGCCCGTCAGAGACTGGGCGTAAAAAATCTGAATGAGCGTCTTCCGTTTTTAAACAGAGCACCCTTTTAAGAGGGTGGAAGTACAAATTTTGGTTCATAGATGGCAACACCATCTGAATCTTCCAATTTAGAGATTGAAACCAGAGAAGACCCATTGCCTGGCCAATCACTTCCCCCCAAAGGTATTAATTTGGAATGAGAACTTGGAAGACATTGCGAACCAACATATTTTACGTGCCTCAATCGCTATCAGAGAACGCAATGGATCTTCGGCTCACCCGAGATTCGAACTCACTACCTTCCGTTATCGAGAACGATAACCCTAACCAACCAGGCCACCGCGGCAGACGTTTGTCTGTTAGTGCTGTCGAACACCACCCCATAACTAAAATGAAATTCGGTTACGTGTGTAACCGAATTTGATTGTAGTTAAATTTATATATTCTTCAAATAAGTAACAAGAATAAGATTTCTAATTTAATGCCACCTTTGTTGAATAATGCATAATTGCCGACCTAAAAATCACGGCTCGAATTCAGTCATTTTTGCTTAAAGAAATCAAATCACTGTACCGTTAAAATGAAAATAAGAAATCCAATCATTCAGCTGCAAGCTCGACCACGAACTTATCAAAATAAAAAGAAATACATCTTGTAGAAATATTTTGACCATTTTTTTATACGCTTAAAAACATGCATCCTAAGCTGATAGCTTTCAATCTCTTTAGCTTCAAATACGTTATGTTTTTGAATAGAACACATCTTTCAGTACCTTATATTATTCACAACACAGAATAATATGTATTTTCGAAATATTAGTTTGGGGAAAAAGAAATCCATTATTTTTACGTGAACTTTTTGTAACTTCTTTCAGATTCGCTTTGTAAAAAGATTTTAAACAGTTTTTGTAGATTTTTAGGGCTTGTGCCATGCTGTCAAGTTTGATAATTTTTGATATTTTATAGACATTCTCGACGATGTTGTATCCATGCGAGATGCATCTTTAGCATCCAAATACCCAAACGGAATCGACGAAACAAAAATTGTACGTAACTGGTTGTTACAGTCTTATATAGGACGATAAACACCTTTCACAATTTTAGCCACCCGGCTATCTTTATCGCCGTTACAAGAGAAAAACGAAAATGTATAGAATTTTCTGTTTGTTGTCTTCCATTTTTAAAACCTTGTACTCGTAACTGAATGAATCAAACAAAAAACCGCAAGAGGATATTTTAGTGTCAAATGTCACCTTTCCAACGAGCATACATCTGAAATTGTTTGATAGATACCTCACGAGATAGCGATCACTACAGACGTCTACCGAAAAAATAATGGATAACTTTTTCCCCAACTTAATATATATAAATAATTTTTGGATATCTGTATTTTGAACACGAAAATCTCTCAGTATTAAGTATACTTGGAATGTGGCCGGATATAATAATAATTACAATAAATTGAGTGTTAGCCTTATTGAAATAAAAATAAGACAGAAAATAATAAGTGAGAAAATTTCAGCACTCAATTTTCAAAATCTGTCAATTAATACCATTAAAATTTGATGGTTTTGCTTTGGGTGCACATTTTTTCTTTTATGAGAGGGAAGCACAAAATCCACGCTGCCACGAAATAAATCAGTCTTGTTTGTCTCGCTCGGTATACAGTTTGAAGGAGGGTGGTTGTAGGGGGAGGGGGAGAAAGTGAGTCGCCACGGACACCTCCCCATTCCCCTCATGGGGCCAATCAAGTACCAATCAACAGCTGATTGTCCTGGACGAGGACCTCCGCGTCTCTAATATCAACTGGAGGAGGGGAGGGGAACCCAAGAAATTCACCCATTCCCCCCCCCAGAGGAATAGCTGTACCTCTCCAGCGTCCATTCTTGTGTCAGGAGAACCTCACTGTGACCGTCTGGAGAATCAAAGTCCTAAGTGTTGACAGAAGTGACCAGTCGAGACGTGACGGGCATTCCAATGTCCAAAGAAGAATGCCATCGCTTCACGCCCCCTCTAGTTGTCCGTGCAACAATGGGTTGTTGACTGTCATGGCATAGGGGGCGACGTACTTTTGAGGGGTGTCCTTGTGTGAGTCATCCCTTTTCTGTTCATCCAATTTCGGCCAGCATATAATTGCATTTCTAAATACTAGGGCATGATTGATTAAGCCCCATATATCCTGCATGAGTGAAATTAAAATACGATGTATGCTATTTCATCATAAAGATTGCGTATTTTTCTCGCACTTTTTTGGTGATTAAATGTTTAAAAGTCAAATTTTTATGCACTATACACAGCATAAATATATGGAAAAGGAAAGAGATACAATATATTCCTTAATTTTTCAAACATTAAAACTAAGTTCCTCATTTAATTATTTCTAATATTTAGGCTAAGGAAACACAATAAGTTTTAATTTCTAATTTTACCAATAACAGTTTGTGTATGCTGCGGGATCTATTAATAACTATAGCATTTTCTATTAAAATAATCAAAGACAATGAAATAAAGTACTTTAATTTCTTTGATTCGTTCATAAATTTTATCCCTTCTTTGTGCTTATAAATCAATGTACACATAATCGTAAATAGATAAATAAATAAATAAAATTAATTACTTTGTCTAATAGTCAGCTCGGTCATGGATGTACTTTCTCTCTCTCCTGTCTTTGTCCTTTCCTTGTATGAATAAAGTGTGAATATAAACGGGTATCTAAGGGATGTGTGTTGAATCATGTAAAAAAAATCATTTCCTGTTATCCTTTTCACTGTGAGATACAATCATATTAGCATGGAGCTCCAAATATGATCGTCATAACCTAACCTAACCTAACCTTAACATCTTCCATTCAGAACCATACATGGGACAAGGATAGCGTAATAAGGAATGATGTAATTCCTGGTCCAGCAGGTTACAAATTCGCCCTACAAACTATCATATTAATTCTTGCTCCCTTAAAAATCTATCTTATAAGACTATGCATGTTGAAAATTTTGTGAGTTCCGATATGCTTCCGCTGTTTTGACGTGTAGAGGAAAGATCCAACTCAGATATCGACCTCATCACTTAATCGAAGGATAAAATTTTGAGGTGGTTGTCATGTTAGTTAGAAATAGAAAGCCAGAAACGTATCACAATAAACAAATCTTTCTTTTTATTTTCATGTCCCATTCCTAAAAATTTTATAAGTAAAGTATGTCTCTATATTCAGGCTTGAACCATACTTGCTATTTGGTTGTGTTCCTATTTAGTATTTATGTCTGTTTTTGCACATATTACCTGTTTCGGGTTAATTCCCAGTGAACGGTACGCTCCTTGTACGGTACGCATATATACAACGGTACGCATATATACAATTATAATTAATTGTATATAATATTGTATAAAATTATGTTATTTCTATAAAATTATATAATTTTATATTATATAATTATATTAATTGTATATTGTATAATTATATTAATTGTATAAAAATAGCGTACCGTACACTGGGATACAGCCCCCGTTTCGATTATAATTTTGTATAAATTAGGAACTTATTTAACGTTAAATAGTAGTGAAGCAGGAAGCAATATCTTCAACATTTTAATAGAATGCAGCCAATGGATCTGAATCAAATAAGCAGGTAATTCACCTTTTTTATAATGTTTTTGAATTATTTCAGATGACTGGACGGTAAAAATTTACTGTACTGTCGCTATTGGCAACTTTTTCAAAAAAATCACCAAAAATCTCGCCAACCTCACCAATCTGCACAAGAAAGGTCTGAAATATGAAAATATTCCATTTTTCATTGGTCGGTTCCCATTTTGTCAGAATCCCCTATTTTTCATTGGTCAGAATCTCTCATCTGTGATTGGGCAGAATTGGTTGGGTTGCCAAAAAATGTTATTTATCACCAACTTTGAAAAATCGCGCCAATAGCGACCGTACAGTATATCTGAGCCGACTGGACTTCTTGTTTTCGGCAATAGGATTTCATAATGAACCGACTTGAAATAAATTGACAACCCATATCCTTTGATTACAACATTCTTTGTATTAGAAGTAGCTGGAGAGGCCTAGACAAGCAGGAATGTGTTCAAGAGAAGCCTCCTCCAAATCACTTGGTGCAGTCTTTAAATTGCTTAAAGAACTTTATAGTTATAAGGTTTTAATTGAATCAAAACTACAATAAAGTTCATTCCATTTGTCTCTCTTAATTTGCGCATACACTCTTTTCAGTTCCGCATTAACTTTGCATAATTCGACTCTTATTACATTGCAGTCGTTACTTTTTAGAACTTCGGAAAGTTTTTCTACACTCTTCCAGAAGAGGTGAAGAAAGGATAATTGGATAGGGCTTTTTTGCGTTAATCTGCACTTTAGGTCCCCTACTCTGCCAACTTGGCGATAAATGCACCAATCGTGGTAAACCAGACGTTTTTATATTTAATGAGCTCTTTATGGCAACCTCCGGAGGAAATAATTTGCGCTTTTTCACGCATGCTCATTAAATGGTTTTTTCTTTTAGCATTTTCATTGGTCGTTAATTTGTTTCAGTTTGAAAAATCGGTCATTTTCATTTGTTGCTAATTAATTTAAAACCGTTAAAAATCGTATTCCGTTATCGCCATGGCAACAGCGTTTTTGAAAACCCGCCAAGTATTGGACCCACAGCACACTTTCGCCAAGTTGGCAGAGTAGAGGACCTAAAGTGCATTTTCACCTATGAACTGTTTAAACTTATGTTAGAATATGATTAAGTAAATAGTGAATTCAAAAAGAAGAAATAAAAAAAAATAAAGCAATTTACATTGTTTTTCTCAAAAATATTTGTATAAAATTCTTAAGCAATTTACAAATTAATTTTAAACTAAACTTTACGTTTGAATTGGTACTGCTTTTAAGTTTTCTTTACATTTTATTAAGACGTTAATAAAGTATAAAAAATGTACCAGTATTAAAATTTTAAAATGTATTAACTTTGTACTTTTAATAATATATAAAAAAAAGGATTTGAAGAAATATTCGAAGCTATAAACGATCAGTCTATCATCTCAATATCTAAACGCTTAAGGAATATTATCGCAGATATTTCACACACACAAAATTTGTTTGTTTGTGAACCAAAGTTTTTGTAAAAATTTTACATGATTAAATTTTACAAACTTTGGTTTATTGGCGTGTTTTTCTTTCGATTAGATTTATTTTTTATGACTTCTTTACCAAAATGTGCCGTTAATCTGCGCTTTAGGTCCCCTACTCTGCCAACTTGGCGATAAATGCACCAAGCGTGGTAAACGTTTTTATACCTAATGAGCTCTTTAAAGCAACCTCCATAGGAAATAATTTGCGCATTTTCGCGCATGCTCATTAATTGTTTTTTTTTCTTTTAGCATTTTCATTGGTCGTTAATTAGTTTCAGTTTGAAAAATCGGTCATTTTCATTGGTTGCTAATTAGTTTAAAACCGTTAAAAATCGTATTCCATTATCGCCATGGCAACAGAGTTTTTGAAAACCCGTCAAGTACGGGACCCACAGCACACTTTCGCCAAGTTGGCAGAGTAGGGGACCTAAAGCACATTTTCACCCTTTTTTGTTTTCACTTTATTCCGAAGAATGTTATGTTTGACAGCTTTAACTATAATCTTTTTAAGAGTGAACTAATCGGTGTCGAGATTATCGATAATTGAATTCTTATCATTTCTACAAGCAATAAAATCTGTGAAGGATTGCCCGATTAAAGTTCCAGCCTTTTTTTAGTGTTGGTGTAAACTGAATGTATCCTATTAAGTTCCATTAAAACCGGAAGATGGTCACTTCCTATACCTTCCAAAAACTCCAGTTGCAAGAAAAAGAAAGTTCAGGGCTAACAAAAGAAATATCAAGAGACTCGTGTTGTTGTTGCTTATCTCCAAGAAGTCTGACGGAATCAGATCAAATCAACGAATCCGTTGATGGAAAGGAAATCGGTGACAAGGAAGTGTAGATATTGTCCCATACAATATTCATACAATCCAGAAGATGCCTGTAGTTTGTGGCATTTGGGCAGAGAGGGAAGGTTTTTTTTACCAGCTACGAAGGTGAGACATTTCTGGTGGCCAGAGGCAAGACGTGCGAGGAAGGTGCTGGATTTTCTGTCACAGGAAAGAGCCAGAGAAAGTTTTGGCTTTTTACCTTTGTAATAGAAGAGGCACTTAGGAGTTATAAAAATATAAGTAAAGAGTAAGAGTACCATCATTAAGAAGTAGAAGAGACCCTTTGTGGAGTAGAAGAGACTCTTCGCAGTTATAATTGTATGAGTAAAGAGTAAGAGTACCATCATTAAGTAGAAGAGAGACTTGGGAGTAGAAGAGACTCTTTGGAGTTATAATTATACGAGTAAAGATATAATCATTAAGAAGTAGAAGAGACTCTTTGGAGTAGAAAAGACTCTTCGCAGTTATAATTGTATGAGTAATGAGTAAGAGTATCATCATTAAGAATGAGATGTTTTTAGTTGTCATTGAACCACAATATTAATTAAAAGTTTAAAATTAAACATCAACAATCAAACTTCATATATTGTCAAAATCATCATTTAAAGCTATTGAATCGTTGCCATCCAACCATAAATAACAATGTCATACGAAAAATATTTGATATTCGTTATCATGTTATAGGAAATGTAAAGATAAAGTACCAGCTACCACATATATCAGTATTTGCAGATGTACATTTATTTAACAATTTATTTAGAAGTAAACACTTAGCTTTTACAATAATATACTTCATAGAACTAGGTAAGGGATAACTATTTTTTTTTTATTTCTAATGGCGGCCACCCTTGAGCAAGTAAGTAACATTAGCCCATTTGCCGCAACAAGGTTGGAAACTGCTACTCATTTTATCGTTACCCGGTGGCCACCAGTGAACCAAGTCACGGAGGTACGAGTAGCATCACCCACGCCACACCACCACAAACCCGTTTTTAGGGCGGGTCACATTCATCCATCATCTGAGGAAAAGACAAAAAAACACAGACAGAGAAAATACATTCATGCCCGAGCCGGTAATCGAACCCAGGTCCTCCCCATCCGTAGACAGTTACGCTAACCACTAGACAGGTTGGGCGGCAGGGATCACTATGGTTAAGGTCATCAGATCATGATCATCTGCTTAGGAAGTTCCAGACTCGAATCCATCCCCAATCGAGCAATGTGAAATAGATGGTAAAAGCATTTCAAATCGAAATATTTGTATGTACCACCTGTCTGACCTAATATTAGAACAGAACTCTCCGGTTAAGATGGTCTCACGTTCGATTTCGGAGTCTTTTGAATGCTAGGAAATGAATGGCGCGTTTCTTCTGCCGTCACCATGCACATTGTCTGGGTTGGATGCATGAAATTTTACGGGTTTTCCTTTGTAAAAGGATCCATTAGTTAAAAAAAAATTCCTAACGAAATGCCAAACTTAGTAAACGCTTGTATACTTTATAACATTCTCCAGCTTTTTGAACTATTTATTTTTAATTATTAATGATGTCTATTTACTTGTGACTTTAGCGAGACTTCCCGCAATACGCGTTGTGTGGAAACCACTGTTTGTTTCTTTATAGGCGTGTTAAATATACAATTGTTAAAATAATTTGTTAACAGTATTTTTTGACAAATGAAAGTATTCCAGACCAGTCTAGATTATAACATATTTAACAATAGCCTTCATCTCAGAAATAAATGTTAATTAGATAATTAAGAATAATATGTTTAATTAAATGTGTATGTGTTTCATTCTAATATTAATTTATCTTTTTAGTGGATTATTGTATATTTTAAAACAATTGTACTCAAGTAATATCTTTTTCGCGTTTTTGAAACCATGCTATGACAAAAAACATTATTGAACAATTTTCAAACAAACTTTAAGACACCTTTTGTACAAAATAAATTGAAAATTTTATGTTCATTTTATATATACATATCTAAACATAAAATTTCTATTTAAATTTCTTTTAAAATTAAAATTTTTCGTTTTTATTTTCTTTTATCTCCGGTATTAATAATAAAACAATACAGATAATTACACGATTATGTTGAATTAATAAAAAAAGTGGAAAAGTAAAATATATATAAAACGTTTTTTCCTGTGAGGAAAATAATTGATTGAATAGGGATCTGTGATCTCATTGATGATAATACTTTTCGGTTTGATCTACAAAACATCTTCATAACAGTTCTATTTATTATTATTATTTTTTTTTTTTTTTATCTAAAAAGCTTCTTAAGCTTTTTATTTGAAGCTTCTCCTTGGAACTGGGATTGATGTAAGGTTTATGGCGAGGAAAAATTAATTAAATAGGGATATTCTACTTGAATTGTTTCATTTCCCCAAGATCATAATGGCTTAGTTAATCGCTCACATCTGCGCCAACAGATCTCCTCGCCAAATATCTTCGCCAGGAAAGATCCATCCGAATCGTGCTCGCCCATGAAAAAAACAGCTTTGGGCCTTTGGGGAATAGAAGGATGTGTTTGCTGAGGATGTGAGCCACAACCGCAGGCTTTCACAGAACTATTTGTTTTACGCATATTGTTCAGCGCGCAAGAATACACGAGGTGATGGAGACCTAATGTGAGACTGATCTATGTCTCTGACGTATGTCGCAACAGGAACTGTCATTTCAGACGATTTATTTCATGCCTTTTTCTCAAAACTGTTGAATAAGCGCTTTGTAGTGACGTTATGTAAGAAAGGAAAATGGCGTGCCTTTTAGTATATTCTTTATTTATTTGGAAATCGTTATAATGATGTCTCGATTTTCACGTTTGTCAATCAAATTAGTCATTTAAACATGAATAATACGAGTGTGTAAGCTTACTATAAGAATTCATTGAAGAATCAAATACATTCGGAAAGAGCACATCACATTTTGAACGATTAGCCGACTCATTGAGTTATTCACAATAAGGAATAAGACGATATTGGTTCATTGTGTTAATTTTTATTGAAACAATCAATAGCGGACAGTCTAAATGTATTTATTTTAGTTGTTCTCTATTAATTGCGTAATTTTTTTTTAAAACATTTTATGTAATGGGAAATTTTTAAGCAATTTTTCTAAAAGATTTTATTGAAATGTGTGTCAAAATTTAATTTAGCGTAATACAACTGCACTCCAAAGAAAATATTAATTTATTTTATGCGATATTTTAAGAGTAATTTATGAATTAAAAGATTTCTGTCATAATCCTTCTTAAAAAAATAATACAAATTTTATAAAAATTTTACATAAAATAAGTGATTCGAAAAAAAAAACCCTCTTTTAAAAGTTTATTTGTATATGAAAAAAAATATCAAATACTTTCTTTCAAGCAATAACACTTTTAACTCATTGTTTTAATATATGCCACCCACCCTGTCTGGAGGTTAGAGTACCTGACTATGGATGGGGAGGGCCTGGGTTCGAATCCCGGCTCGAGCATGGATGTACTTTCAATCTCAGTGTTCCTTGTGCTTTTCTCAGATGATGGATAAATGTGGCCCGCCCTATGAACGGGTTTGTGGTGGTGTGGCGTGAGCGATGCTACTCGTAGCTCCGTGACTTGGTTCACAGGTGCCCACCGGGTAACGATAAAATGAGTAGCAGTTTCCGGCCTCGTTGCGGCAAATGGGTTAATTACTCAAGTGTGCCCGCCATTAGAAACAAAAAAAATGTTTCAATATATGTTGTGTATCAGTACAAGCATATATAAAAACAATTATTTAATAAGACATACAATCGTGAAGTTTACCAAACAAAAGTATACATAAATGATAGGGCATTCTCTTAAAAAAAAAAAAAAAAAAAAAAGGTATTCAATGAAAAGAAATTCGTTTAGATCATAAATTTCATTTTTGCAATTGGAAAAAACTAATTTTGGGTGAATACTGAAACAAACTCAAGGGTTTTTTTCATAATAAAACCTATTTCGGGTTAAAATAAATTAAACAAATGGTCATTCGCTATTAGTTATCTTAATTATTAATTAATTTTGCTATAGTTCACTGAATTTCCTCATAGTGAAATAAAAATTCGGTTAATTCTCTCTCTCTCGCTCTCTCTCTTTCACACACACACACATATATATGTATATTCACACACTAATAAAGGTACTTTTAAAATAGATATAAAAGTCCCTCCTCAGAGCTACAATTGACACATAAATCATAATTTAAGAAAAAATGACATTTTGTGCAAAAATAAATGAATAAATAAATAAATAATAAAAAATTATTTTTCTAAGTAATTCAAAAATTATATTCTGTGGTATCCCAACCAAACTTTTCAAATGTCAAACAATTAGAGCTGTGTTGAGAATAAGCAATTCATTAACATCCTCTCTTAACTGTAAACCGAATTCGATTCAGCGTGTGCTTATGGCGAGCTCTTAACTCCTTTATTTTCTACAATTCGTTCACCCTGGCTTAGTTTAAACATTCTTATAATGGGCTGGACACAACGGGTAATGAATTCTGTCCCCCCCCCTCCAACTTCTTCGGACCTCCCACCGCGTCTATCGTTGGTAAATTGTGAGAAGCGTCGCAAATTACCCGCGTGAACCAGAAAACTTCTTCCCTTCATTTCACGCAAGGGCAATTCAGATTTTTCATTATTATTATTACTTTTTTTTTTTTAATTTAGGGTTAACTTTGACGACCGAAGATAATTCTTTTTACAGGAAGAGTAATGATTTTTTTGTCCTCCTAAGCCTTTGTCTTAAGCCACTAAGCAACCTCCTTTTAAAAAAATAAAGTGAATGTATGTATATTAAGGCATTCCAGGGTTGGGCTCTTAAGTTGTAAATAAAGTCCGCCACAGAGTGGGGGCAACTAGTTTTCTAGGGAGAGATGGATGCCTTCTGTGGTTTCAGCTGATTTTTTATTCGACACGCTCGATTTCACTCGTTTCAGAATCAGGTAGTTCACTGCTTTCTTTCAACGGAATTTTCAGTGTATTATAGCATTGATATCACCATTCACAATTATTTATTTATGAGCAATAAATAAATACGCTATGCCATAAAATCAGATTTCGAATTTGGTTACGTTTAAGAGTAGTTAAATACGACTCTGAATGATAAAAATATACGGCCATATATAAATATAAATGTTATAATTATTGGGTTGTCAGGAAAGCTCGTGATTTTCGGTAGGTAGAGCGAGAGACCTGACTGAATGTATCACAATTATTGAAAATCAATGGCATGTGTACATATTCTAAAAGAGATAGCGTCACCAATATTTGGAAAAAAAGTTTGGTGACGATTCGTTCATTTTTATCAGTTTTGTACCCCTTAGAGTAGGGGGGCAAATAAAGTGCATTATAGGCATTGAATGCTTTTCTTTTCCCGAAAGGGAAAAGTTACACAAGCGGCAAATAAGATATGAGCTGTTTATGGTGAGCATGCTGGATGAAGGATTTCCCTTAATGGGAAAAATTTAAAACTCTTGGGTTGAGATCGAAATTCATCTGGACAAATTTTTTATTGGGAAATCTGAGAGGTTCTGGAAGGACGGAATTCTCAAGCTACACGAAAGAGGGAGAAAGGTTATGGAGCAATATTTAAATGAGGTGCGTTTTAATTGTCCTAAAATATCGGCACGAAATTTCCGGACAAACCAATACTTTCAGGAAAGCAAACTTTTTATTAGGGTTGCTCGTATATTAATAATAAAATTAATATGGTTACTCAATTAGAAAAAGTTTGAAAAAATAGTTACTTTTAATAAATAATAAAATTTTGTTTCTTTGCACACATTATATGGAAATTCAACAATGTTATATATTTCAGTTTTTCCCATTAACTAAAAAGTTGACAAGGCAACTGATCGCTTAATTTAGAAGTCATAAAAAGCACTCGATAATTAAAAAAAACTTAATAAAAATAAATTTTTTAAATAATATTAATGATAGCACGCGAAATAAGGAAAACTTCCAGACGCAAACCAGGGCAGAGACGCGTGCATGAAGCATTCATATTTTACAGTATTAGGATCAAATTCGGGTCTTTCCAGTCTGAAGCCACACCACTAAGGCAGAGACTACGTTGGCCTGGCTGGTTAGGGCGCTATATAAAGTGAGTCCAAATCCGGTTTAACCGAAGATGCATCGTGTTCACTAGAGGTGGCTTGGGCACGTTGAATAAGTCATGGTCGCAATGTCCTCCATGGGAAATGATATCTCTAGGGGTGGTAGGTCAAATATTCGGGTGTCTCACTTAACTGTTTCCATCAAACTGGTAGAGCCTAACTAAGGGCTAGGTATAAGGAAGTATGCTGGTATGGGCCTTGCCGCTCGGATCTTGGATTTTAAAGAGTGGAGGTGCGCTCTGATTGGTTGTCTGGTTTCAGAGGCGGGGCCTAACCGGCATCCCTCGATTTATAGAAACACACTTGGTCTCGATATTCTTCCGTTAGAGGAAAGATCGAAATTTTGATATTTTGATATTTCTAACGAAGTTTTTGGAGAAAAGTAAAACATATCACCCTCACCGGAAATACATTTAACTAACAATGATGTGAAGTTAAAAAGGATACTTAAATTTTTTCGAATGTATTCCCTTTCCACACTTGAATAATTCGCACAATTTTAAAAAGTTATCCCAAATGTAAAAAGCGCTTTATGTCAAAAAACATCTTAGCTGTTAGTCGGTGACTATAAGTGACAAATGTCTGTTAAACACTGGTTAATAAAATTACATGATTAATAAAATAAAATTATATATTATGTTAAATACTGATTAATAAAACGTTCTTAAATTCTTTAAATAGCATCATATTCATATTTATCCAATCATTTAACAAAGTTAAATTACCTGGAGAGTAAATTCATCTGGATATGATAAATCTTGTTCTGATCTTGTAGTTTAACACAATTATAATTTCCTTAAGAAATTCGATATATTGATTACTTTACATTTATTAGCCAAAAAATTATATCAACAACGTACCCTTCGATATATTTATTAGTCCATAAATTATGTCGTCAATTTCTGCAAATTTTAGATTTTTTAATTTTAAAATGTAAAAGAAAGCAGCTAAGTTAATATCTTTATTAAAACAAATTGATAAAACTTTATTTTTAGTTCCTTATAGGTTGCTAAATCCCATTATTTGATGATATATTTTACCGCGAAAATAGTCTGTACTGAGACAGTAAATAAATGGACTATTGGGTAAATACCGGAAATTCAAATCAAAATTTTGTGAAACAATTTTGTAGAATTTAAATAATTAACCCTTCTTTGCATAGTGGTGGAAATTTCCATCATAACCTATA
>JAPDSC010147641.1:7891-24091 GCA_026290005.1 Latrodectus geometricus
ATAATATACCATTTTTTGTGTTACCGAAATTAAATATATAAACATATACGTTATTTCTGCCATTGGTAGACCGCCTTCGATTTTTTAAATGTGGAGTAGTCCATGGATCCCAAAAGTTTGGCCATCCCTGCCTTATACGAACCACGACGTCGTTCAGTCTTTTTAGGACTGTAGGGACCTTCCCAGTTGGCTTGCAACTTCGGAGAAAGTCTTTTACTTCGAATCGGGTTCCACAACCAGACTTTGTCACCTTCCTGAATTTCATGTCCTATCGCTCTTGTGTCATACCTTGTCTTCATTCCTTCGGTCTCGAGCGATATTATGAACATCTTCAAGACGTGCCTGAAGGTCTCGAAGGTATTCTTCTGGCGATGAAGATGTATCCGGTGGGCGACCAAACTAAAGATCACAAGGGAGACGAAGCTCGTGACCAAAGTGCATTTGTGATGGAGTATATCCGATAGTCTCATAGACAGTACTGCGATATGCAAGCAGAAACAGCGGTAGTTTCAAATACCAATCTTGATGATTTCTGGAAACCATTAGTGAGAGATTATTCAAGATGGTTCGGTTAAACCTCTCTACTATGCTGTCCGATTGCGGGTGTAATGGCGTGGTCTGCGTATTGTCTATTCCGAGAATTTGACACATTATTTTAAACGCAGCAGAGGTGGAATTTGTCCCTTGATCTGAATGAATTTGTAAGGGTGTGCCGAATCTGGAAACCCATTGCTGCACTAGAACCTCTGCTACTGTAGTCGCTTCTTGATCGGGGATTGAAAACGCTTCAGGCCACTTAGTAAAGTAGTCCAGGACAACTAGGATGTATTTGTTGCCATTTGAAGATCGTGGTAAAGAACCCAAAATGTCCAATGCTATCCGCTCAAAAGGTGCTCCTACGCTGTACCGCTGCAACCTTCCTCGGCTACGTTTCTTCGGTCCCTTACGTGCCGCACAGTCATCACAAGATTGGCACCATTTCTCTACATCTTGTCTAGTTTTGCTTTATTAGAAGCGTTCTCGAACTTTCTGTAGAGTCTTCATTACTCCAAAGTGGCCTCCAGTTGAGCTATTATGCAATTCTTTCAAAACATCTGAAATACTTGATTTTGGAAGAACAATCTGCCATTTGAAATTACGTCCATCATCGGACTCCTATTTCCTGTATAACACGCCATATGGAGTGAATCCCAAAGAGCCCAATATTGTTTAGTAGCAGGACTGTAGGTGGAGATGTCCTGCCAACATGGTCTCATACTAGAAGATTATTTTAATTCAAAAATTGGATTTATATCTGGGTCTTCATTTTGGGCTTCCCTAAGTCCTTTATCACTCCATGGGTCTGGTTTCAATGCCGGTGAAACAGTAACTTGACATACCGAAGGATTTACCAATTGATAGTTTTTTTCTACTCTAGAACAATATCGGCAGCTTTTAATATCTGGATATTTCGTCTTAAAAATCGCTACGTCTTCAGAGCATGAGTGTAGTTCATTATTTTTAAAATCTAACTCGAAATGGTTTTCTTTGAGGAAATCCAATCCAAGAATAAGTTCGTCATTTATATCGCCGACATATGCCATATGATGGTACACGGCATTACCAAATGCAATGTTTAGATTGACTTTTCCATGCACTTTAATCTTATCACCTGTCACAATTTGGAGGGTAATGCAGGGTGGCGTCCAGATGAGTTTCTCACCAAATTTGCGAGCCAAATCTGTCCTAATGATAGTTACGTTGGCTCCAGTATCTATCATCATTCTGCAGGGAACTTCGTTGACATATCCCATAACGAAAAGTTCGTTGTCACCGACGCTTACGGAAGAAATGTGAAACAATTTGAAATGGGGCTTCTGACTCCCCTGCTGTGGTGGAAGATCATTTCCACCATGTTTTGGTTTCGGGCAGTCTCTACGGACGTGTCCGACTGCACCGCAAGTCCAACACTGAAATTTCGTGTTTTTGCCACCTTTACTCAATTCTAAGCTACGGAATTTTCGCCGCAGCTCTTCAATTTGCTTTCTTAGATCATCATCTCCGTAGCAGAGACGGCTCTGACTGAGTGCCGGTCTTTACGCGTGGTCTGCTGGGCAGCCTCTATCTTATGTACGTAGATTAGGGCAGATCCGATATCTTTGACATCGGCGAGTCTAAGTGTTTTCTGTATCTCCTGATCCCTCACACTATCGATGAAATGATAGAGAGCCAGATCTTGTCGTGTCTCAGCTAGGCAGTCCGAAAATGCTAGATGGGAAAGTCGCTGAATATCGGCAGCCAATTCTTGCAGACTTTCACTCGCTTTTTGATAGCGGGACTTTAACTGTAGACTACTATATTCTTTAGTGCTCTCTCCAAACCGCAGCTCAAGCACAGTTCGGCTTGGAAATCGGGCCTCTGCTCTTCCGGAAGCGTCTCGAGGATGTTGGCCGCGTCTCCTCTTAAGGATGCCGCCAGGTGCAAAACTTGCGCTTGGGGATTTTATCCATTAGCTTCCGCTACCATCTTAAACTGGGTCTTGAATACTTGCCAGGATGATTTTCCATCGAAGTTTGAGAGTTTAATCGGTGCTAGGGAAGGCATAAATGGCACGTTGGGTTCCTCGTGTTTGTTTGACATTTGCTTCTTCAAGCTTTCAATCTCCTTATTCATATTGTTTAATGCTTCAACGTTTTCTTCTATCTCCAAAACTTTAATTTCCACTGAAGTTACCTTTTCTTCTATTGCATTCATCTCCTGAATGATGTAGGAGAATTATTCTTTAACACCTACAATGTCCTTCTTAAGCTCCTCCTGTCCAGATTTTATCTCTTTCATCATCTCGGTTTTAATCTCTTCTTGCCCAGCATTCATCTCCTCCTGTCCAGCTTTCATCTCAGTCATTTGCTCCGCTAGTTTTTCGAGAAGATTTTTCATGAAATCGATATCCATCGTTCTTGTGACACGCGGCATCAACTCTTCAATCCCACTTCTGACACAAGTTGTACCGCGCTTCAGGGTTCGTGTTGATTGAGAGTTGAATAAAACAACCAGTTAATGTACCCAAGACTTTTATTAGTAAAAATTTCAGCTGTAACAATCACAATTAATACAGCACAATTCGTCGGATACGATAAGAAACAGCTCAGAGGTCTCAAATACCTCAGACAGTTTCTCTAGCAGTTACGACTAATCGTCTTCACAAAACTAAAAAACTAACTCACTCACTTCTGAATTTCTCGCCAAGTCGCCAAGTTTCTCGCCAAAACATCATTAAGTCACCAAATTATTAGAAAAACGGCTTTTAACGAACAACACTTCTAAATACCGCAATTTTTGCCCTAAAATTTGAGTATTTCCGATCTGTCTGAGGTATTTTATGACAAATACAATTATTATTTTTAAATTTGTAACAGTATTATCAAATTAAAATTTTTATTGAATGAAATATTTTCCGTTTGGTTTCATCCCATGCTTTTATTATTAACTTGATATTTTTTGACTGATACATTTAAACTTTTTTGGTAAATGTCTTACCTTCTAATATTCACACATTTCCTTTATTTTCAATTTGATTTGTTCACAATTTTTTGATATTTTCTGTTAGAATTTGAATATATCTCAAATTTAAGATTCGTTAATGCAATAAAACGCTCTCTTTAAACATTTTTTATCTATAATTTTGCGAAATTTTCATTAATCCACCCTCTTTTTTAATGAAAATAACTTTTCTACACTATTTCTTTTAAAAGTAACACTGGGTTTAATTTTGGATCATTTATTGAGCTGGAAGTTACTATGATGCAGTCTAATTTTTTAGCACTTGTTTATGAAAAAAACTGGTGTGAATGAATTATTTTTGTTCCCTTCTCATGCGTTCTTTCATAAAATATTAAAGATATTTCCTATATTTATATATGCGATAGTAAATAATTTCCCCCACATATAGATCAGTAGTATACTTTTGAAAAAAAAAATTTTTTTTTCCTCAACTATTTTCTTCGTCATAAATTGAGCATACCAACATTAGTCCCTAAGATAAAAATCTAGAGTAAATCTTTAATTGATCTATATCGTAAAATCTTTATAGAAATTAAGCTTCTTTTTCAATATTCATGTAAAATGCATATTAAGCAAAAACTCAAGAATAGAAGTGAGAGTTGTTTTAATACACCCAGAGATTGCTAAACATAACTACTTTTTTGTTAGTTTAAACTGTATTGGCAGTTTCGTATTTTGTCCTAAGCCACCAGGACACTGAGTTACAAATAACAATAGAAGAAATAATGTTGCAAATCCAATGAATAATTAACTTTAATTATTAAGTTCTTTCAATTAATTTCTACATGTCCTAATAACTCTTTTTGCTCTTCTAAAAAGTTGAAATGCCTATTCTAACTTAAGTTCATATCAAAAAAGTGAAATTACCTTTAAGAGTTTTACATTTTTAGACCTAGTTAGCTCTTGAATAATAAAAAAAATAAACTTTTGCAAAATTATATTTTGTTTTGTGAAAGCAACCACAGTGATTCTGAGGACTTATTGAAAGATTGTTACACTATAAGGTCATTTACCACGATGCTAGAACTCGCATCGCCAAATTTGTCTGATAAAACTAGGTTATCAGCATAATCAATAGTAGTTGTGCCAGACATTGTTAAAGAAGGGAATCTACAACACAGCAATGTTAGATAAGTGAAAAGACCTCTTCAGGACATCAAATTGTGGTTTGGATCATCATGTCTTCTAAAAATAAAAGCATTGGCAAATCTGTTAATATTTTAATCCAGAAACATAGTATCATCAATGTCTCTCCTTTTAAGAGTTAGCCAGGTCTTTTCAAATGCTCCTTCATTGTTTAAGAAAACTTAAAGCAATTTTTTAATCCTTAAAGTTCTTTAAAATAAAGGTCAAGATATACATCCCTATGTATCAGTAGATTTATTTAATTGATAATTATATTTTTTGAGAATTAGGAAATGGTTTTTCTTTTAAATAAGCTTTCTTATATATGTAACAACTTTTCGATTGCAGGGCTCGGAGTTGTCCTGAAATTCCTGATTTTTTAAAAAAACGTCCTGAAATGTCCTTATTTTTCAAAATAAATCCTGGAATTCCTTATATTCCTTTGAAAAGTTTAATTTTAATTAATAATTTTATATTTTTCAGTAGTATATTTTTCTTTCCAGTGGAATATATTTTTCTTTCAACTGCTTTCTATGCAAGAAGAAAGAGAAAATTTCCCCCCTTTTTTTGTTCTCTTTCAAACCGGAAATATTGTTTCCATACACATTCGTCTCCGCCTCATTTTCAGCCATTGGTCATGAATGCCTGACGTCAAAAAAATTTAGATTTGGGTTTACCATTAAATTCTATTTTTTGCCTTTACAGACAAAGATTCCAGTTTTAATAATGAACAACTATTTACAATGATGGTGAAATTGTAAGAATTATTCGCCTACGTTTTGCGCATGCGTGAAATGCTTGTCGCGCCATTTTGAAAGATTTTGATGGGTGTTTTGAAGAACGCTTATTAGCAAGTTTAGAATTTATTTTTTGAAAACAATTTTCTTTTAAAAATACCAAGGAAAACGAAATTTTCCGATAAATGGTTGGAACTGCAAGATGAGAATAAATGCCTAATTAAGAAACCTGGTGCCGAAGAGTTGATGTTATTTCTGCGGAGCGTTAATCTGCGCTTTAGGCCCCTTACTCTGCCAACTTGGTGATAAATGCACCAAGTGTGTGCACGTCCAGAATTGGACAAGCTGCGCCAAAAGTATGATTTCGTATATAAATATTTTTTTTTCAAAACCCAAGCAACATTAAAATTTTTTTAAAAAAAAGTTGTATATAATGTAATAAAGGCTAGAATATATAAAATAAAAAACGAAAAACAAAATTT
Organism: Latrodectus geometricus; assembly: GCA_026290005.1. Lineage (NCBI taxonomy): Eukaryota > Metazoa > Arthropoda > Arachnida > Araneae > Theridiidae > Latrodectus > Latrodectus geometricus. The sequence goes on from JAPDSC010147641.1 coordinate 13,776, forward strand.
AAATATTAATTAAATAAAATGCAAGAAACCTATTGCTCTTAAAAATGCAAATAGGTTTCTGTGGGGTGGATCACCCAGCAAATCAAACATTATTAAAATATTGATTTTAAAAAATTGTAAACGTTGTTGGTTAAAATAATGACATGAAATTAAAATATGATAAATTGTATATGGTTCATTCACACCATGGATTTAAAAACAAATGTCTGTGTGTGAAATGTGTGGGTACGATACGAAGGCGAGTTAATCTAACATCTGCTCTTCGTATCGGTAAAACTGATGATGGAATGAAATATGAGAAAATGGCTCATAATTTATTAGAGACCTTCATACTCCATAACTCCTGCCAGAGAGATTTAACAAATGTTTTTACAACCCTTCTCACGTCGAAAAGAGAAACAGATGAATGGAGTAAGGACGATACAGCTTTAGCGGCTGCATTTGTCTTTTCATTTCCCTCTAGACCTACATGACCTTGCCAGCAAGGGAATTTGATGCTCCGAAAACCTTGGACACAACTGGATGACAATTATTATAGTTTTTCAACGCTTCTAAAACACTCAAACTGTTAGTATACATGCAGATTTTATTAAACTGCTCTGCATTCACTATCTGAAGGGCTTGATGGATATCCGTAGCTTCAGCGGTAAAGACGGAGCAGGACGTATGGAGGCTGTAACCATAACTGGTATCAGCATAAAATATGACACAGCCAACATGTCCTGCAGTTTTTGATCCACCTGTGAATACAGCCGTGTATGGTGAATACTGACAGCGATGGGCTATACAAAGCTGTTAAAAAACTGTTGTGGTGTCCAATTTTGTAAATTGAGCAAATGGATTAATAATAGTTATCTGTAGATTAAACCAGGGTAGATGTGAATGTAAGTCCGTTTTAATAAATAATATATAATGTCCGTTTTAATAAAACGGACATCATATAGGTCTGTCAAATGGAGTTGAGCTTTAGTTCGACTGAGAAAAGGTTGGATGCTGTAGGGACGAGCATCATATAATCTCTTCAATGCAGGAGTATATATCAAGGATCGTAAGGGATATTGTCTGTCAGACATAACCTTAGCGTAATAATTAAGAGACAGCTGCATTCGTCTCAGGTCTAAAGGCAATTGCTGACAAATCGCATAAAGACTCTGGACGGGTGATGTGCGGATACGCTTGAACATATTCTCAAAGCAGAGTGATGTACAGTGTCCAATCTGCGTAAGACAGAAGACCTAGCAGATCCATAGACAACACATTCGTAGTCAATACGAGACAAAATGAGTGCTTGATAGACACGAAGCAGAGACAAGCGATCAGCACCCCAAGATGTATTTGATAATACCCTGAGGATATTAAGCGATCGCTCACATTTCTTCCGCAGATGTAAAGCATGCGGAAGAAAGGTCAACTTTCGGTCAAATATCACAGCAAGAAATTTAATCTCGTTGACTACAGGTATTTGAGTGTTTTTCTGTTTGATAACAGGATCATTGTGAATGCTGGTCTTCTTGCAGAAATGGACTCAGCAGCTCTTGCTAGGAGATAGTATAAAGCCATTCTCTGCACACCATGCAGCTATTTTATTAATAGATGTTTGTAATTGTCTCTCAATTAAACGCATGTTCGATCCCTGGCAAGATATTTGCAGTTCATCTACATACATTGTGCCATAAACTGAAGGTGATAGAAGATGAAGCATGGAACTGATGTATAAATTAAAAATTGTTACACTTGAAATAGAGCCTTGGGGTACACCCTCGGCTTGAAGAAAAGTATTGGACAAAAGGTGACCTATACGTTCTTTAAAAACACGGGAGCTTAAGAAATTCTGTAGGAATATCGGAAGAATACCCCGAAAGCCAAAATCGTATAATGAACGGAGAATTCCGTATCGCCATGTACGGTCATATGCCTTCTCGGTGTCTAAGAAGCTGGAAACCAGATGATTCCTCCGCACGAAAGCGTTGTGGATTTGGGTTTCCAAGTATGCAATGTTATCAAGAGTGGATCTTCCTTTATAAAAACCACTTTGATTAACATGCATATATTTATTTTCTTCTAAGACATGCACGAGACGGGCGTTGACCATACGTTCAAGAGTCTTGCAAAAGTAATTCGTCAGAGCTATTGGTCGATAATTTGATGGCTCTGAAGGACCCTTACCAGGCTTAAGGACCGGAATTACTGTTGCTTCATTCCAAATTGATGGGAATTCAATTTCAGTCCAGATCCTATTGAACAAATGTAATGAGTTCATTAGGGAGTCTGGATTTAAATGTCGAAGCATTTGATAACTAATTCCATCAGGTCCTGGGCTGGTATTATTGGCCTGCTGTAATGCTCGCTTTAATTCCAACATCCGAAAATCGCAGTCGTTAGGAAAAGTTTGTCTATAGTTGAAACGGATTTATGTTTGCTCAGCTCGACTCTTTGTCCTTGAAAACGAAAGACTATAAGAGTCAGAGCTTGAAACGCTAGCAAATGTTTCACCAAAGACATTAGCAATATCCATTGGAGAAGAGTATATAGCAGCTCCGGTCTTAAAAACGGGAATTGAGAACTCCGTATAAATACCATTGGCTGCTTTCACTCTTCTCCATAACTCCTTACTGGATGTGGAAGATGTTATTGAAGAAAGATAGCAAGACCAGGATTCCTTCTGACTCCGTCGACGAGCTAATGCTTTTGCTCTCTTAAATGCGATTAGATTCTGCGTTGTGGGGTACCTCTGAAACCACCCCCATAGCTTCCTATGTTTCTTGTAAGTATTTTTACATTCATCATTCCATCATGGTCTACAACGCCTGTGTGATATAGAGGAACATTTTGGAATTGCAGAATCAGCTGCACTAATAATTGTTTCAGTGACTTTGTAAACGGCTTCATTAATTACTCTCGTTGAATACTTTCGTTATCAATAACTGCCAATTGTGCAAATAGAGTCTAATCTGCCCGACTGTAAACGTAGTTAGGTAGATGTTGTCGTACACTACTGCCTCCAGTCTGGTAGACGACGAGTGGGAAATGATCGCTGTTATGCAGATCATTCTCCCTACTGTTAAATTTAACAATGGCAGAAGTGAAGGAAAACAAATAGCATGATCGAGAGAATGAAATGTTCTTGTGGGTACATGGAAGTATGTCTTCTCGTTGGTATCAAGCAGACAGAGACAGTTATCAGAAATAAACTGCTCTATCTGGTGACCATGAGAATTAATATCATCACTTCCCCACAAAGTATTATGGCCGTTAAAGTCTCCGAGTAACAAATATGGTGTTGGCAGCTGATCAACCAACTCATCAAGTTCCTCTTGGTGGATGATATCATGTGGTGGCAAATATAAACTACAGACTGTTATCAAACAAGTTGTGTGAATTCTCACTGCTACAGCCTGTTGAGTAGTATTTAATGGTTGAACAGTGCTGGGAAAATCATTGGATGTAAATATGCATACTCCACCCGTCACTGAAACATCGTCACCACAGTCTTTTCTAAAGCAATTAAACCCACGCATGGAGACACTGTTGGATGATTTCAGGAAAGTTTCCTGAAGTGCCAAACATGCGGGGCTAAGAGCTGAAGTTAAGGACTTGATATCATCTAAATGAGAGCGTAAATCATGGCAGTTCTAAGAAACAAAGGAAGTTATTCTTTAGTTCTAAAAGCACCTCTCCTGGAGCTGGAAGACATATCATCTGCCGATTCCTCGAATGACATATCATCTTCCGAGGGATGCAGAGATGCAGCATCAGCCTCCGGCAATAAAAGCTTTGCGGGTGGATATTGGGGGCCTAGAAGAACCCACTTTAACAGATTTTAATTTGTAAGCCTTTGCAGATTTTGATTTGTATGTAGGAGCTTTTTTAGAAATGGGAGATAATTTGGGTTTCAGGTTTTGAGTAGATGTTTGGGGTAATTTAACAAGGGGAATTGTGCAGGAATCCGTTTGAGTACTACTGGATCGGGTGAATTTTTAACTACGGCTGCATAGCTTACTCCAGACTTTGACGTGCGAAATGTGACAATACGTCGAGCCTCCGGATATGAAATTTTGTTAGTTATTTTCAAAGTAGTGATCTCCTTTTCTAGAACCCATATTGGACAATTTCGAGAGTAGGAAGGGTGGTCACCTTTACAGTTGACACACGCCTCCTTAGCAGTACAATTGGTACTCTCATGGCCAACTACTGCTCAACGAGCGCACATAGGTTTTGATCTGCAAGAGTTGTTTGAATGTCCAAAATGTTGTCACTGGAAACAGCGTAAGGGATTAGGAATATACGGCCTTACGGGCAGAGGCATACAAGCAACTTTCATATTTTCTGGAAGGTCTGGCGTGGCATATGTCAGAATGAGATGTTTCGTATCAATGTACTTTCCATCTCTTCTGACAGTTATGCGCTTAACGCCGCAGACCTTCTGATCCTTCAGATTTTCTAGGATTTCTTCCGTAGGCGTATTTAACAAATCCCTTGCTGAGATAACTCCTTGACAAAAGTTCAAATTTCGATGAGGCGAGACGGTCACCTAGATGTTTTCCAATATTCTCATATTGGAGATAATGGAGGATTGTGTTGCTGATGCAACCTCCACAAGTAATTCACCAGATCGCAGTTTTTTTATATTCCTAACTTCCCCTACTGCATCCGATATTCCCTTTTGAATCAGAAAAAAGTAAACATTTTCAAAATTTACCTCTTTTCTTGTTATAATAAAAAATTTTACTGTACATTGCTCCCGTGGGAGAAAAGAATAGTTTTTATTCTCCATCAGTATATTTTTAAAATTTCGGGACCTGACCGCACCGCCTACCACCGAGTCCAACAAGGGGATGCAGACCAGCTGCACCAGTGCTAGTCAAGTCCTATACGCTCACAGGACATCCCTGTAATGGCCTCCACCTTTAACGAGTCATCCAGCAAATGTACCAATCGCTTGATCCATAAAGCCGATTGATGTGCTGAGAACCACAACACACCTCCCGTTTACCTGAAGCAGAGGCCAAAGTAATGTATTGGTCACTGGGGGCCTCAATTACTAGGATCCTCCTTTCCAGGGACACGGGTCTCCACGCACGGCAAACACGTGGTGATTTAGTCCCCAAGAGTAGCTATTAACAACAGAGCGGCGACAGCTGTTCAAGGGGAGCTCTCAACCTCATGAGAGGCAACCACATTGAGGAAGAAAAGTAAGAAAAAGAGCAGAAGGGGAGAGAAGAAAAGAAAGAAGAGGACAGATCACTGGGGTACCTCGGGATTTTGACACCCGTGTTTACTGAAAGAAAGTAAACCCCCTGGGGGGCAAGAAAAAATTGGTTTAATTTAAACAAGATTGAAATAGGTCATGGTGCAACAGCAGTACGGGATGAGCTTACTGATTAAACAACATTTCTACAAAGTGTCAGAGGTTGCTACATAGCAACTTCAAAATCTTCCTGTAACAATCCTTTACTCAAAGATCTCCAGTGTTTGTCTACTTATAATAGAAAAAGGAAATAGTCTAGGAGTTCATTTAGCAGAATAATTCAACATATACCTCATGTGGATAAAACTTCTTCAGACTTTGATAAGATGAATGAAGAGTGGATTCTTTACACGTGTGAAAATGTGACTTTGATTGTGAATGATTATGATAATGATCAAAATATCTGTAAATATTGGAATGCGGTTTTCTATATAAAAGATGCTGGTGATTATATAAAATATCCTGCTCTTTCTAGAGTTGTTAAAGCATGTCTGTCGTTATTGAATATAAACTCCCAACCAGAAAGACGTTTTTCAATTAACAATTTGTGACAAAGAAGAGTGCTTCTTTATCAGAATTAACAGCTCAAAGTTTACGGATTTGTCATGATGTTATTTGAATGCGTGTCAATTCTGTTTCCTTCATTCCATATACCAAAGAAGTGATGCATTATATTCAGAAATTTCATGCAGAATATGCATCTGATATGGAAAAATCAAAAGGTGCCACACAATTAGAGAAGAAAGGATGAGGAAGACATAGAAGCTACTTGTGAAAAAAAGTTTAAACAATCGCACCTGTTAGAAAAAATTAATGCACTTGAGAAAGAAAAGAAAAATTTGCTTGAAAATTAGTGTGTAGCTCAAAAACTTTTGGATGATGCAACTAAAAAAATAGCATGTGCTATTAGTGATGATAATATGAGTGATGTGAAAGTTGGATAAATGATGCTGTCTACTGCTAATACAGAAATTGCCTCTGTGAATGATAAGTTGAAAAAGCGCAGTATATTAAATTATCGGAATTAAATGCTAATGCATACAGTTCAAAATGAACATTATTCAATGATACATAAATTAACTGTTAATTTAAAGCATTTATCATGTAACTTACTAATTTTCATAAAATGTTCATTATAAAAAGTTTAAATTTCTGTATGATTTTTCATATTGTTGTATTAAAAATTAAAAAACTCAGAATTTATTAAATAGTTTATTCTTTTCTAAAATGTGTTATATGCATAAAACAGAAATTAATCTGTAAAAGTAGCATTGGTTTTGTTTAATTATTGAAATATGTCCTGATATTTCTTGAAAATATTGTCCTGAAAAAATAAATTCAGTACTCTTACCCCTTCGATTGTCTTAATTAATAAGGTTAAATAATCTACAAGAGATTTAGATTCATAGTAATTATCTTTTCCTAGTTTAGAAATAAAAATTAGTTTTGTGTACCTTTAAGCAATAGATAAACATAGTTTACAACTTATACAGTTTAGCTGTAGAATGTATGGTTTTGAGATGAATTGTAAGATCCAGAGAGTAAAATTGTAAACAATACAAAACAAAATGTTACTGCAAATGAGTGTTTTGTGCATATCAGTATTATAAATTGAAAAAAATAGTTCCCAAATCTGTGCAAATATAGTTATGTAAGCATAAAAATTGGCAGATATATAGGTTGATATTCAAGAGCTATTTGTAATTTAAAAATTTTACAAAGAATTGTGGTTATAAATTGCGATTCCCCTTTATTAAGAACAGCCAGTATAATATATCATATTCTGATTGATTAAAATGTTTTTTGAAGATTGTTATAATCTATTTATCATAAGTTATGATTTTTGACAATTTTATGTATGTGTTCTATATTTAAAATTTACTATAATAAAATATGCAGCAATATATAATCATGAAATATTTGTACTAAGATGTTATATTTGATTATAGAAACATTCTGTGCATATCAATGTGTTTCTACTATCAAATATAACATGTTGGTTGTTTAATGCAAAAATCTTTCTTAAGGTTCTGAATATATAAACACAAAATAATTTTTTAAATTAAATTATTTTTTTAAATTAAATTATTTTTTTAAAGTATAATTTTATGAAAATAATCATAAAGCGAAAATTGGTTTTCTTCCTCTCTGCTTTAATATTGAATAGATTGAACTTCAATGCAAAGCAGAATTTCTCGCTTGTCAAAATAGTAAATTTCTACCAGAGCATATAATCAAATATTTTATAAGCACTCTTAGAAAAAGAGCGAATTATATTTTTAAACTGAACATTCATTGCTGAAATGAAAATGTTGCACAAGCACTCTGTACCTAACTTTCCTTGAGGCTTTACAAATAAGTGAAAGTAGCTAATGCTAGACCTCTGCCACCACGATCTATTGGACATGCTCTAGTCGCCGTTAGTGAACACGACGGATCTTCGGTCAAACCGGGATACGAACTCACTGCCTTTCGATAATGAGAACGACAAACTAACCAACCAGGCCATTTCGGCTTTTAAAATGAAAATATGCAATTTTTATGAAACATCTCAATAGAAGTTTTCAAATACATGAAGTTAATTTTTTTCAATGATATTCAAATATTAAGATTAACAGTTAAAACTAAATTTTGTGTTTTCAGATTTGAATCTGTATCCAATAGATGGCTATAAGGTTCATATTTGAATAATTTTGGGAAAAATAAAAAAATTTTAAAATAATGATTATTTTAAATAATCTTGATTAATATACACTACTGGCCATTATAATTGCTACACCAAGAAGGCGATATGCTACAGACGTGAAATTTACACGAAAGGAAGAAGGTGCTGTGATATGCAAATGATTAGCTTTTCAGCGCATTCAGACAAAGCAGGTGCCAGTAGCGACACCTACATTGTGTTCCCCTCAGGGGGTTTACTTTCTTTAAGTAAACACGGGTGTCACAATCCCGAGGTACCCCAGTGATCTTTCCTCTTCTTTATTTTCTTCTCTTCTCTCCCCTTCTGCTTTTTTTCCTTTTCTCCCTCATTGTGGTTGCCTCTTACGAGGTTGAGGGCTCCCCTTGAGCAGCTGTCGCCGCTCTGTTGCTATTAGCTACTCTTTGGGACTAAATCACCCACGTGTTTGCCGTGCGTGGAGACCCGTGTCCCTGGAAAGGAGGGTCCTGGTAATTGAGGCCCCCAGAGACCAACACATTACTTTGGCCTCTGCTTCAGGTAAACGGGAGGTGTGCTGTGGTCCTCAGCACATCAATCGGCTTTATGGATCAAGCGATCGGTACATCTGCTGGATGACTCGTTAAGGGTGGAGGCCATCACAGGGATGTACTGTGAGCGTATAGGATCTGGCTAGCACTGGTGCAGCTGGTCTGCATCCCCTTGTTGGACTCGGTGGTGGGTGGTGCGGTCAGGTCCCGAAATTTTATATTATTTACATGGAGAACAAAAATTATTCTTTTCTCCCTCGGGAGCAATTAGCACAAAATAAAAATTCTAAATTTTATGTAATTAAGAGAAAGGTGGGCTCTTTCGAAAATGTGTCACCTTTTCTCATACATAAAGGAATATCTGGACTAATAGGGGAAGTGAAAGATATCCGAAAGTTGCGTTCGGGTGACTTGTTAGTAGAGGCTGCTAACTCAACACAAGCAGCAATGCTGAGCAAGATAGAGCTGCTAGCCAATATAGAGGTGACCGTTTCGCCTCACAACAACTTGAATTTTTCACAGGGTGTGATTTCCGCAAGGGATTTGTTGAATACGCCGACAGATGAGATTCTCGAAAATTTGCAGAGTCAAAAGGTCTGTGCCGTAAAACGCATCACAGTCAGAAGAGATGGACAGTTTATAAATACTAAACATCTCATTCTGACTTTTGCGACGCCAGACCTCCCTGACAATGTAAAAGCTGCATATTTAAATCTACCTGTCCGGCCTTATATACCAAATCCCTTGAGATGTTTTCAGTGCCAACGTTTTGGGCACTCGAGGAATGCTTGCAGGGGCAAACTGACTTGCGCTCGCTGCGCAGCAGTTGGCCACGATAATTCGACCTGTACAGCTAAGGAGGTGTGTGTCAACTGTAATGGTGACCATCCCTCCTATTCTCGAAACTGCCCTCAATGGGTACTAGAAAAGGAAATCACTACATATAAAGTGAAAAATAAAGTTTCCTACCCTGAGGCTAGAAAACAGGTTACCTCTAGAACACCGCAGCCTGGAAAGAGTTATGCGGCCGCTGCAAAAAAGGTCACCAGAAGCATATGTACGCAGACGGATACTCTGTCACTCCCCGTTACGAGATTACCCCAAACAAACACTGACAAGCCAAAATCCTTATCTCCTATTATAAGAAGAGCTCCTTTAGCTAAATCTAGAGGAGTGAAATCCTCTAAATTAAAATCAGCAAAGGAGGGTTTCCGCAAATCCTCCTTATCCACCCGTAGAGCTATGACCCTGGAGGCTGATGCTGTTTCCCTTCATCCCTCGGACGATAATTTATCGTTCGAGGAAATGATTGAGGACTCGCCTTCCAGCTCCGGGGGAGGAGCTTTTCTATTTAAAAAATAACTTCCTTTGTTTCTTGGAACTGCCATGGTTTAAGATCACATCTTGATGACATCAAGTCTATTACATCAGCTTTTAACCCCGCATGTGTAGCACTTCAGGAAACTTTCCTGAAGTCAACCAATAACATTTCTATGCGTGGGTTTCAATGCTTCAGAAAAGACTATGGTGATGATGGTGCAGTGTCTGGAGGTGTTTGCATTTTAACATCTAATGACTTCCCCAGCACTGTCCATCCATTAAATACTATTCTACAGGCTGTAGCTATAAGAATACATACAACGTGCTTAATAACAGTCTGTAGTCTGTATTTACCACCACACGATGTCATCCGCCAAGAAGAACTTGATAATCTTGTTGATCAGCTGCCAACACCATTTTTGTTGGTGGGTGACTTTAACGGCCATAATTCTTTGTGGGGAAGTAGTGATACGAATTCTCGCGGTCGTCAGATAGAGCAGTTTATTTCTGATAACTGTCTCTGTCTGATAAATACCGA
>JAPDSC010147642.1:7796-26151 GCA_026290005.1 Latrodectus geometricus
ATATATATATATATATATATATATATATAGAAATATTTGTCTACGTGTAAATATATCATAACAATGTAAATGATTTTTAATAAACATTTAACTTTTTCTGACTGACTTTTCAGACTTTATGAATAAAAAATGCTTTTAAATTTTTTTTATTAAAATTCTGTTTTTACAAAAAATAAGTAAATAAATAAAAATTAAAAAATTAATAATCCTATAAAATAGTTCTCCAATGTTCTTTTTTTGAGTGGGAGAAGATTTTATAAAGAGTTACTCTCACAAGATCTGAAAAACATTTCTTAAAAAACTCAGAAAGCAATAATGGACGTATATATATGAAAAACTAGAAACTTTTCCATTCATAAAAATTTCAATATTCACTTCTTCATTAAATTTGTTTTTCTTTTTAATATAAAAGGGAATGATTATTTTTAGTTTCAAATGTGTATCATTCTCCTGTAATATTTAAAATATTTTTTTTATTTAGTTAGTGATATTTGTTTAATGATGATATATGTTGAGTAAATATTTGTTCAATGATGGAATATTGATAAAGTGTAGACGATCGTACACATAAGGAAATTCACCTTATGTATGCTAAGTTTTACAGTACATAAAATATTGCCTTTTCCTGAATTTAGGATGAAATGAGTACACATAGGACGTGTGGGCTGAAGGAAAAAGGAAAAATGATGAATATTTTACTTTATTTTAATTGAGGTTCAAATACATTTTCTTTTTCCCAGGATTTCTGCAAGTACCTGCCAATTATTGCTAGATATTGATTGAAAAGTATTTCTTTACTATTTAATTGAAAATCCTTCCAATCATTTCAATTCGTAGGTACTTGGACATATTGAGTTCACACGATAGGTTAAGTAATGTTCTCTAGTGTTCATAATGTAGTGATGAAATGTCTATCACAATATCCATAACATAGAATAGATCATACATAGAATATTCAATCTATTTGCATGAAATAGGTTGGATGACGATTTTCTATATCAGTATCATACCTTGAAGAAGATGCATAAATTTCATTGCATCCAAATAAATGCCGGATATATCATAACTACAACCTTCGATAATCAGAACAAGGTTTATTACAATGAAACTGAAATAACAATCTTACAAAGGATTATTTAACAGAACATTAACAAAACGCAGGAACCAATAACATACTTGATATATTCTATTGAAAATTTTTTTTTATAAAAATTCATAATTTGTATGCAAAAATCCGTAAAATTAAGTACATATATAATAATATGGTAATAAATAGATCATGTAGCGAATAACTTAAACAGATTAGTTGAGTTTCTTATGTTTTAAGACTATTTTAGTTGTTTGGTCAAGGTAAATTTTCATTAAAGAATGTACCATTGCTGGGATCCCAATTTTCATATCATTTTAAACTGTAATCGAATTTTATATTATTTTCTACGTGTTATTAATAGTTGTAAAATAGAAGAAGAAGAATTGTTGAAAAGATCTCTTCAATAAAGATAAAATGAATGTTGATTAAAATGATAATAACTGAGGAAATGTCCTGTAGCCGAAAGGTTGACATCGTACTTTTTTTCAATCAGTACGGTGAATCAGTGCTCAAATAAGTTGAATTTTTTGGACTCTCCAGGAATTTTAAATATTTTTAAAATTTCCTTCTCTGTCAGATAAAAATCTATGATCATTTTCGAATATTACAACTTACGAAGATAATCCTTTTTTTTTTTTTGTGTTTTACTTAACAAAATACCTAGTATTTAAAAGTCATAAGTCAAATAAATACAAAAACAAATTCTAAGATTTACTTTCTGTCATAGATAACCTTTTTAATGACACTTTGGGGAAGCTAAATTTATAATTTGTAACTAATGTTAGTCATTTATGAATCAAAACAGGTTAATTTCAAATCAAAATCAGAATAGATTTCAAAATGAGAGTCTAAAGAGTCTCTGATTTCCACAGATCTAATGTAAATCAATGAGGTTTTGATATTCCAAAATAATTTTTACTTTTTCATTAAAATCCATTTTCGGCCTAAAATCTATAAGTTCATCCTTAATCAACCAATATAAATATAATTAAGAGTTCAAAATTCAAATTCTAACTATTCTAACTAATAATAACTTTGCATTTCCCTTATATTTTGATTAAACTTAAATCGAACATTAAGCCTTTTATTTATTACCTACAATTTTCTATTTCCTTCCATAAAAAAATCATATATTTTATAATTTAAATTGAAATAACTTATAATTTAAAAATGATGGTTATAAAAGAAAATATTGCGAAAGTGTATTAATGATATAATGAAAACTCATTTAATATAATCATATATGTTATATGACATACATAGTAATTATATATTACATGTAAGGGAATAACATCTGATTTGTAAAGGGATTTATATAATATTAATGAATTCTAATTTTAATTTCTTTGATTAAAAAAACCCTAAATATTTAATTAGATTATTGAAATTTTTAAAATTTTCATGTTTATTTCCTTAAAAATAATAGACAACAATATTAGTCACAAAATTATACTTATTACACTAGAATACGTACTATATTTTTCCTCACAATTTCAGAGCACACATGAGCTTCGTAAATTTCATAATCATTTAATTTTTCCTTCATTTTACCCCAAAGCTACAATAAAAGTAAAATGCACTCACTCAAAACAAAAGAAATTCGCATTCTTACTAGCGATGTCAGCAGTTTACTTTAGCCATTTGATACTGTTAGTACAAAGATGGAAATTTAAATTTCCTGAATTATCAAAAATTCCAGACCAGTGAAATTAAATTGTGATTCAATTTCCTTTATTTCGAAACTCGGTGCCGAAAAATACGATTTTATTCTTGAGAGCTAAAGTCTACCCCAAAACATTCATTTTTCTTGTAACATGAATTAAATTATTTAAGCATGGGGTACTTCTTTTAATGAAGGCTTAGCTTTTATCAAGAGAAAAATGTACAAAAATTTCTAAGAGACCTTGAAACAAGTTATGCAATTCCAGGTGAAGCAAAAAATAGGAGCTAATGAAATTCACCATTTGAATTAGGAAATAGAAAATTAAGTATGTATGTAATCAATTGCATATGTAAAAAAAATCTTCTTTTGAAATAGGCAAAAAGTTGAGAAGAAAATTTTGTAATTAACCTTAAAATAGTTTCAAGGTGTTCATGATTTGATTCTAAAATTTATAAATGTTGATTATGTGGAAATGCCGCCCAACCTGTCTAGTGGTTAGTGTAACTGCCTACGGATGGGGAGGACCTGGGTTCGAATCGCAGCTCGGGCATGGACCTCCTATCCACAGTGAGGCACGCTGACTACTAGACAGGTTGGGTGGCAGATAGTATAATAACTATATTATATATAGGGCTGCGATGGCCTGGTTGGTTAGGGCGTCGCTCCCGTTACCAAAAAAGGTGGTAAGTTTGAATCACAGCTTAGCCGAAAATCCGTAGTGTTCACTAATGGCGACTGGAGCACGTAAAAAATGTCGGGTCGCAATGTCCTTCGTGTTCCCATTACAAATTAATACCTCTGGGGGTGGTTAAAACCAATCTTTGGGTTTTCACTGGTTTCAATCTCTAAATTGGAAGATTCAGATGGATCTGCCATCTATGAGCTAAAAGTCGTACTTCCACCTTCGTACGAGGGTGCTCTAATCGAAAACGGAAGACGTTTTCTCTCTGACTTCATTCGCCTAGTCTCTGACGAGTAAGCTAAGCGTTGCCAAGTGTCATCAGAAACAACAACATATTAAATTACAAAATTGTAATACAATTATTATATTACAAAATTGTAATATAATTATTATACTACAAAATTGTAATATAATTATTATATTACAATATTGTAATATAATATGTATATTATATTACAAAATTGTAAAAAAATGCATTGGAAAGGAACGAAAAAAATTGAAATTTAGAAAACATGCCAAAGATTTACAAAATAATGAAAAAAGCTTTTTTTTTTTTTTAAATGGAATTCATATTCCGCATAAAAATCTTAAAATGTAATTGGACAAAAAGTAAATTGAAAAGGGACGCACGAAAACAAATTTGAGTATATCTCTTATGAAAGAGTACCTTCAATATATTTTTATATTTTATATTCTGAGTTAAGTTAATGAAATTAGTAAAAATTTGGAATTTTCATGTAAAAAACGAATTACATACAGTTAAAACTAATACATAATTTTTTTACATATCTTAAAAACTGGATATAGAGTGACTAACAAAAGAGTATAAATATTTTAAATTGTTATATGGATGCTTGGAAAATATTTTGTGACATTCATGCATTTGTCTATTAAAAAAAATTAGATCACAAATTACGCGTTACTTAGATCGTAAAGAACGTATTACTTAGGTTAAACTATTGCGATAAATAAACCTATGTGCCAAACTTAAAAAAATCATGATAACAGCTTATATACATATTAATACATGGCTTAAAAAACACAATTATTATTACAATGTAATTGTGTTTCTTTAAGCATAGTGTGTGGTATAATTAAGTTAAAAATTGTAGCCGAAATCTAGGAAACTGTATAAGTGATCAAGTTTAAGAATATGTGCATATCAAATAGTGCATTGCTATTTTAATTTTTATAGTTGTAAAGGTAAGTGTTCAAAAGCTAAAAGGGAAACGGAGATGACAAGGGGCACTGTGGTATGCTATTCTTATGACCGATGTTTTATAAAAAAGCTTAATAAATATTTAAAGACATAAAATTAATGCAAAATTCTAAGTAATTGACTAAAATGCTTATATGGAAAGAGTTTTTTAATAACAAAATTATAAAAACTATTTTTTGCAGAAATAAATCTGGTGATGTATTTAATTAAATGCAAGAACAAAGAAATTTCAAGGAATGCCCCATTTATTTTTATTAATGGTAGATTTATTAACAATTGCACACTTTTATTGGAATTTTAATTAAAATTATATGAATTCTTCAAATTCATTTAAGCATGACTTTGTTATTGAAACTAAGGTTAGTTAATTTAACTTAATTCCAGAAACAAAGCTATGACTGAGGGATAAGTTTAATTAAAGTTAATCATGCAGTTTTTAATAAGATGGAAAAATAAGTTTAAAAAAGTAGGAAAATTCGTAGAATAGCTTGACGTTAAAAAGCAACATTAAAAGTATCTTGAATTTTTTTACCAGGAAGAATTAAACTGTATCAACTCATTGATATTTTAAGAATTGATTAATTAGTATGTGTGAGCAGCATTTTAAAACGCGGGAAAATAAATTCTTTTTTCTATAAAAATGTAGAAAAAAAAATTTAAACTATAAAAAAAGAAGTACGATATTCAAACAAAAATTTTAGTGACATAAAAAACAGAAAGAAAATATCTTTAAAAGTTTTTTTTTTTTTTTTTTTTTTTTTTTTTAGGATATATTAGATCACGATTCGTTAAGAAACTAAAATGTAAATTTAAGAAAGTTAACTCTCTTTAAGGAATACTAATTTTTGATATTTTTTTCTCTTAAATAATTTCATTTCACCCTATTGAATTTATTTTTAAATAAATGCTTTCTATTCTTACATACAGAAAAACTTGCATATTTTTTAAATATTTTAATATCTAAGAGAATGCAACATTGCGTCATTTATAAATTACATTGCATTAAAGTGCTTTTATATCCTTTATCTTTTTGATTAATTATTAGAAACTATTTAATAAAGATAAAACACTTCTATTTAAATAATGAATTTTATATAAAATTTTATAAAATTATTATTATAAAATGAAAAGAAATATGAATATTTTATGCTTTCGAGGAATGATGTAATTTCATAAATTTATCTAGACTGAAGGATAAAAGATATATATATATATATTTTTAAATATATATATATATATATATATATATATATATATATATATATATATATATATATATATATATATAATATATATATAATATATATATAACATAGCCAATATTTCGAGGAGTTTTGTAAATTGATTTAAAATGTACGAAAAGATATCCATAAACTTTTGGAAATAAGTTCAATTGCCCTAATAAATGTTTTTCATTAGAGAAAAACTCACTCTTAACTAGAAACGACATTTTGGCCAAACCTTGTAATCTTATCAGGGAAAACTGTGGAAAAAAAGGTACAATATATTAGAGTTATTAAATCCATAATGCATTAATAAAATAAATGTTTTCATTCAAGATTCAATTTTCGGAAAAAATTACTATTTATTTTATATAATGATAAAACAAAATCTTAAGTCACCTGGCTAAAAAAACTTTGTTTTTGGGCATAGTACTATCAAACTACGCATTATAAACTGGTAGGACATTAATAATCTATTTTAGAATCTTACAGAAAGTCCAAAAATGGAGTACACCAAATCATCTGATGACAAAATTACTTAGCTTCGAAACGAAATTACGAGGCAATGTCTCAATTATACATTAAAAAATATCTATAACTTTAATAATAACACCGAGTGTAGTTCTAAATCAGCATAAGTCTATAACTGCAAATGTATAATAAGTTATAAAAAATAATTTAATAGATAATAATGAAATAAAAATTATTTTTTTATTAAAGCATGATTTACTCAGTTACTATATTCAGTTATTTGATTTTTACAATAATTTAACTATCATATTAAAAGTAACTAATTTCAATATATTTTAATTTTCAAAAAATAATCAATTATAGAAATCTAATTAGAATCGCTAGCCGAATTTACTTTATAGAGTACTTATAATATGTACTATACAGAATACTATGATGTACAGAATTCCAAGATATTTTTTATAATTTAATCATAGTATTTTTTAATATGACTAAATTTACTTTCACATGAATTTAATACAATGTCTCATGCTATCACTAATATGATTGATTAAAAAGTTTTAATTATTTTGGTAATATTGGATATAATCAAAACGCCTGAATAAATTTTTTGATTATTTTACTTTGATGAATAGAATACTTATAAAATACTTCTTTATATTCAAATCTAATTTTAATGAAAATATTTATGTTTACAATTTCTGTTGCATACAAGCTCACTTTATGATGTCGAGATAATGTCAATTACAATATTTATACTTGTAAAAAATAAATTCACAAATTCAAAAATCGAAAAATACGTTTGTTTTCACAAATTTGGTAAAAAAAAATAATAAAATAAAATTCTGTTTTCAATAAAAATGTTAGAGTAAGTTTTTTGTAAATAATGAAAAAAAAAATTTTCTTGGTAAGTGAATTTCTTTATTTTGTTCGTAAAATCTTTTATGTTTTGAATATGAGCTCATGACAAAAAATGTTTATAAAATCACAAAACTATTATCTTATTTTAGTATTTCAGAAGAAAAATTTCCACTTTACCCATGAATGAATATTTTTTATTACTTCATTCTGAAGTATATTTCTATTTCAGCAAAAATTTATATTTTATGTTTTGCTTGAATAGTCTTGAAAATCAACATCATAGTAAGTCTTTAAAAATTTAATGATTTTGTAGTTACTAATGACACTTGACAACGCCAAGCCGATCGTCAAGACACTAGGCGAATGAAGTCAGAGAGAGAGAGAGAGCAGTCTTCCGTTTTTGAATAGACCACCCTCATATGAAGATGGAAGTATAACTTTTGGCTCATAGATGGCAGCACCATCTGAATCTTCCAATTTAGAGATTGAAACCAGTGAAAACCCATTGCCTGGATCCAACCAACGCCAGAGGTATTAATTTGTAATGAGAACATGGAGGACATTGCGACCCGACATATGTTACGTGCACCAGTCACCATTAGTGAACAAGACAGATCTTTGGCTAAGATCGGGATTCGAACTCACCACCTTTTGGTAACGAGAACGACGCCCTAAACAACCAATCCGCGGCGGCCTCTTAAAATTTTAATGATTTTGTTTACTGAATCATATGTTTTTAATTAAATATAGTAAAAGAATAGAAAAAAATTAACTTAATTTTTTTTATAGATCTAACCAAATAAATCATTTTGTAATTAAGATTTTACAGAATTTACGTATGTCGTTCTGTGCAGCCAAAGTTTTCATAGGTAATAAGTGTACATTGAGAATTGAAATAATTAATTTTCCTTGCATTGTAAATACTTAAAAAAAAAAAATTCCAATTTTTTACGTATTACATCAGTAATTTTTTAGATACTTCATCTTCTATAAATTGAATTTGATTCTATAATGTGCCCATAATTTGATAAATTCAGTGAGAAGGATTAAAAAAAAAACAAATTGAGCAAGAGAGAAAATTAACAAATACATGTTTTCTTAACTTAATTGAATTTCTAAAAAAATATAAATCCTGAATTGCTTTTAAAATCTTTACTTTACAAGATCTTTTAAAAACATTCACATATAATTACTTGCATTATTAATTTTTTTTTTTATCAAAAAGGAATATCGCCAGAAACCTTAGCCACGAATAATAGTAACCACTGTCAATTCACTAAAATTAATATTTAATCGAATAGAGTAATTATCTTTATATAATTTATATTTAAATTAAGTCTAATTCAGTGATTATATGAAAAGAACTTTATCTTCTTAGGAAAACTCAAATCTCTTATTAAATTACACGAACTTAAATGTATGCTTCTCCAAACTAACAAAATAATTAAAGCATAGGTAGTATACCTTAAAGCAAAAGGAATAGTTGATACTACAGTGAAACCATTCGTTATGTAATTGTTAAAATTATCAGTTGGAAAATCTATGATTTCAACCTCATAATTAACAATAAATTGCAAGAGAAGTTTTCCGAATCCTTATATCTTCATAAGAAAGGAACAATTATTCAACTTTGAATGACTTTGGTAATTACAAATAAATGTGATTTAGACAATTTCCGCATAGGTAGATAAATACTAATGTCTGCACCAAATACATAATGTTCAGAGAAATACCAATTATGCTTTTCAATCTACAATTCATTTTCTGAATTATAATATCGGAACCAGCATATTATTATGATCAAGATCATGGAATTGTTGAATTTATTTTTATGCACTTTAATAAAAAGACAAAGGAAATAATATAATAAAATACATTAGAAGTATGCTTGATTTAAAAATTAGAGAACAGTATTTTATTTACTTTAAATGTTATTAATAAAGAGTGTTTTTGTAAGATAAAAATACACAAGAATTAATTACACAGGGATAGAAAACGCTTTACTCGTGAAATAATAAACTGAACTAAAACAAAACTAATGTTAAAAGGTAAATATATGGATACAGCTATCGTAAATATCAAAATCAATTCTCTAAGAAAAATAAAATTTGTAAAAATCAATTGCTTTTATAGGAATTGACAAACATCCAAAGTATACAATTTTAAATATTAATAAGAGATATATTTATCCTATAAAGTAGTAAATGTAACTTTTGTATAAAAAATTTCTTGCGGTTAAAAATAGAACAGTTGATTGGCAACAAATTTAGAATACATATTGTATAAGAAATGATATCAAGAAATTTCATTAAACAGTTTTAATTAAAAAATTACCTTTATCTTTTATTTCATTTAAAATACATTAACTAAAAAAATAACTAATGGGAATGAATAAATAATTTACGAGAGGCTAATATAAAATACTTATTCCAAGAAAAGCATGGAAAATAAAAATAAAGTATAGTAATAACAAAATAAGCTCTATCGAAATAAAAATTCATAAATAATAAAATGTGAAATAAAAAAGAATAATAATAAATAAATAAACACAAAATTATCAAAGCTTTTGGAAAAAGCATGATATATCCACATAAGAAAACATAAAACCTCTTCGAAGTATAAAATGTATGAAAATGTTAATTTTACCTCTATAAGCCCTTATTTATCATAATTTTCTGATAAAATCGTTTTACCTAAAAAAAGTACTACTGTTTCTATTCATCCATTTTGAAATCAAAGAATCAACCACCCTATACACCAATATAAATTTTAAGTATCAGTGTACAGTTAGAATAATTTTATTTATTTCGGAAATATGAAGTTCAATCTAGGTAAGACGATAAAATATTGGGTATTGAGAACATCTTGACTAATCTTATTACAGAATAAACAACCTGAAAAGATTTAAGAAAATACATATCTCTTGTTGCCATAGACGATATTCATCTGGAAGAAGTTATCAGCACTTGGAGTTATTAACCGATGGTGTAAGAAAATTCAATAATTTCACCGTGAAGCTTTCCAATGTTTATTAGATTATCTGGACTATATATTCATAATATATCTATTTTCTATTACTTGTACCGTTACATGTTATGTCATAGATTTTCAGTATCATGATATAGTACAGTGAAAATAGCTTTTCTATTGATTATAATTTCATACAAATTAAGAAAACTATACATTTAACTATAAAGAACTTTGCTCTCTCCCCTTTAATACTTCATGAATGTATATATTATTATTTGATAAAGTATCATCATATATTCATCTTAATAAATTCAGCTCAACTTTCAGTATGAGATCAACTAAAAAAAATCTAATTATCCATTGAATCTCCTGATATCGTTTAATTTGTAAACATTTGCAACACTACATGTGTACAATACACCAGATCTGCTACGATTTCCCATTTTGACTCTGTTCAGTATTTTGAAATGTTACAGATATAAGATAGTAGCAATGTTGAGTTGACTTTAATTATACTGGATACTAATAACTACAACTCTATCTATAATCCTAAATTAACTCTACTTCTGAAAAAATTGTGAATTTTTTCTTAGCTATTTATAAGAGTCAAATATATCTGTTTTCAATTAAATGAGGTTCTATGATAAGGTCAACAAAATTTAGATCATAAGTTCACAAACTGCTTTTACTTATTAATTGTTTCTTCACAAAAAAAATCACATAGTCAATATATTATAATCAAAAGTGTTTTTAAAATTCATTGATTACAAATAATTTATATAATAAAATCAGCTAGAAATATTATTTTAGCAGCACTATTCTATATATGAAAGAAATTTAATATTAACTATTTGTATATATACCGAATATTCATAAAGAGGACTTCTTTTCAACCGCAATATAAACAACAACGTGTAAAATTGATATATAAGTGATTAGTCATTTGGTCTTTAAATCAACAATTTTCGTTTTCATTTGCATACTCGAAAGTTGTTGTTTGTAACGGTCCAGAATTTACTTTCAACAGTCGTTACTACTCAAATTACCCTACACAATAGTCACTTGAAACACAATAGTCACTCAATTAATGTAGTCAAATTAAACTCAGTAGTCACTTAAAAATATATCTTAACTGTGATATTATAGGTGAATCTCAACAAAGAATAACCTGTTGTTGTTGCTTATCCCCTGAATATCTGACATATGTCAGATTATCTCCAGTAGGCTGTTGACCGCCAAAAAATATATATAAAAAAAGTATCGGATGTTAAATCCTTTTTAGATACAAACGATAATCTTACAAGATTTTGAAAATATGACTGAAAGTACACTTTTTTCTTTCTTTCTTTGTGTCACATCTTCTAAACTAAATCTTAGAAAGTCTCTCTCTCTTAAGCTCTACAGGAAATCCTGCAAAAGGAAGAAAAATTTCATTTTTTTGGATAACAAAAACAAGATTAAATTGATATGTACCATTGTTTCATCTGAAAGATAAACAATTCTCTTAATCTTTTGTGTTAATAGAAAATTAATTTTTTTTACTTTGTTTACATGATATTCACATAAAAAGTTAAGATTCGTAAAAAGAAAATATCCAGTATTCGTAGAAGTTTTTGTTCATAAAACCTTGCAGAAAGACCCTATTGGCGGTCATTTTTAATCTTTAATAGATATATTTGGTAATATTTACTACCAATACGTAATATTTTTGATCATCAATTGCAGATAATAATTCATATAAATTCCCTTTTTCAACAACAAACTGGATTTTTTTTATCCATAGAGAAATAATAAATATATTTCTGAATTAAATTAAAACTGTAAGATTTAAAAACTTTATTCTACTCTCCCCTCAATTATAATGGGAAGATTTGAGAAATTTTTAAATCGTTCTGACTTAACTTGATCAATTTTAAATATCTTCAATAGGGGAATGGTCTCTTTAAAAATTTGTGTGTTTTAGGCAAATGTCATTTTTTTCCTTGTCTGTCGAAATATATACATATATAATTGTTTTTACACACTCGGTATGGCGAATGAATATTCTAACCTTCGCTGAATCGAATTGAATTTCTATGAAACTAAATCGAAATGTTCTAGAAAAATTAATATCTGTATCTTAATTATATTGCAAGATTTTAGATAAATATTTGTTCAGTTTTGACTTATAAATTAAAGCCTTACTGTAAGCATTACAATAAACTTCTCATGAGAAATATACCAAATATTTACTTTAAGCTTCAGAGGCTAAATTTGTTGCGTTTGTAACGAATTAAAATTAAAAACAAAAAAATGCTGTTTAATCTTATATTGCATGAACAGTAGTTCAATAAATATTAAACATTTTCAGGAATTACAAATATGACTATTTAAATTCATATGTTTCAATTAAGTTACGTGTTTCAAACCCAGAAGTGTTATTAATCCTTTGTATTATGTTATAATACTTTATTCAAACAGTAAAGCAATAGAGTAATGAGTTTTCTTGGTTTGAGAATAAAAAAAATGTTAAATTGAATTGAATTTAAAATTTGAAACCGAGTTCTCTTAAAAAAAAGTTTTTTAAATGCATGTGTCCTCTCTTACGAAAAAAAAATTCATAAAAAATATCTGAAATATTTGTTATTCATTATTTTAGAAAATATTTTGAAAATATTTTAAATAATTAACGATATTTTTGAAACTAAAATATTTCTCGAAGATATCCATATTTTTTTTCACTTGTGTATTAAATAGTATTGGTAAAGATGCATAAAATTTAATAAAACTGGAGTTCCATTTGATCAGCTCGTATATATTATTAATTTCATTTTGAACCCAATATGAAATATTGTCTCTCTATTCCCTTATAGACTCTCAAAATCGATTATATCTCTCTCTAATCTCATGCCCACATAAAGGGAGAGAAAACCTTTGTTTGAAAGCATGTTATAAGTTTAGTCAATTTTAGGCATAGATATAATATCGAAATATATTCTGAAATTTGTATTAAACAATCATATTTGAAATTAAGTAAGGAGTAATTACTATTCCTTTATCGATTCTCGTATGTAAATCGATAAGCAAATTTCTATTACTGTTTATATCAATGATGTTACTATTTATATCAAATGAGCCTATTGCGGTTTGATATCAGTGCTAAATATTAATAAATAAAAGTTATTAAATAATGTATTAATCACAAAAAAGAAAGTGTTGTTGAATATTTTTAAAAAAAATCGCAAATAAATATAAAAATTGCAGAGGAATTGAAAGGATTTAATTGCTAGATAAGATGAATATTCTCAAACTTAGAAATATTTTTCACTATATGTTGTGAAAAGAAGACAATTTAATATCTATCTATCTATCTATATCTATCTATATCTATCTATCTATCTATCTATCTATCTATCTATCTATCTATCTATCTATATCTATATATCTATCTATCTCTCTCTCTCTCTCTCTCTATATATATATATATATATATATATATATATATATATATATATATATATATGTTACCGTGAAAGTCCGAAATCTGGAGAATGTCGACATTCGCTGGTGAATGTCAACATTCACGTAGTCGCTTGGTGTATGTCCGAAATATTTGCTAGATATCCTCATTTCTCACTTACACCGGCAAATGTCGACATCCACAATGCACTAATGGTGAATCTTGAATATGCGTTTCATCTCTCCGTATCCGGAGAGGAGAAATGCAGATTTGCATTTTCTTATCTTTTCGCCTCTCTGTTGACCTTGTGTTCCAGCAAAACACAACGTGCTCTAGGCCGCACCTCTTTGTTGACGTTG
This sequence comes from Latrodectus geometricus, assembly GCA_026290005.1. Taxonomy (NCBI): domain Eukaryota; kingdom Metazoa; phylum Arthropoda; class Arachnida; order Araneae; family Theridiidae; genus Latrodectus; species Latrodectus geometricus. The sequence continues at coordinate 21,774 of JAPDSC010147642.1, forward strand.
CCTTCTGTTATCTCCTTTTCGAGCTCTTTAATCATCTTTTCAAATTCCACCAAAGCTTGTCTGTGATTGTCGACATATACCGGCGATGGTCCGAAAGTGCAAGAAATGTAATCAATTGTACGGTCTTTCACCAACGTTTTTGGTATGTGTTGACATTCACCGGTGAATGTCGACATTCTCTGATTTCGGTCTTTCACGGTAACATATATATATTATAGCATAAAAGTCTATTGGTCTATTGCTTGATTGATATTAAAAGTCAATTCCTTTTTTTAAATTTTGAAAATATCCTTTTGTTTTATTTACCTCAAGTTTTATTGGTTGCCTAGTGAGACGTGATAATAAAAATTATCATGAAATTACCGCAATAAATGAAATGTGTCTCAATTCAAATTATCACTTTCCTTTCTATATAAAATTATATGTATTTTAGTCTTTTCGTTTCACTGAACTCTTGTTTAAACCAGATTATACCCGACAGACCAAAGTTACAATTTTTCCCCTTTTGTAATGCTTTTTGTTGGAATATTTTTTTGATGGACGGAAATAATAAATAAATCACGTTGAATCAAATAAAAAACCTAGTCTTTATAATGTGTAGAATCAAATAATTTTTCCTATTACAATTTCAATAATTACAAAAATACAGGAATAATACACATCTTACTTTTCTTTAATCAATTCATTGAATTTTTCAAAATCAAAGTAATATATTAAAATTCAACAAAAAATGTGATTCTAAAATGTTCATGCTATATGCTATTATTTAATATGAGCATTTTAGAAACACATTATTTTATTAGGTCTTAGGACTTATTAACAGACGTGTGTGTGATTTCAAATTTAACTTTTAATTCTCAGAATTTTACCAATTTAACTTAATTTTAATTTGAAAGTATTTTTCATGTTTTATCAAAAAGAAACAATAAATAGTTTATTCCCTTTTAACACTTAAGTTTTTTAATGGACATGTTGCATATTTCTCATGCACATAATTTAAGTATTACTTATATGCTTTATTAATGCAAAAAAAAATTAGAAAAAATTTTGATATTAAAAATAAAAATTTTCTATTCCTTAATGTTTCATTTTAAAATATTATCTATAAAATTAAAAAAAAGAAACTCGGATTTCATGTTTTCCGTATAAAAATTAAAATAATTACTCTAGAGAGAATAAATTTTTTTTAATATTTTCCACACTTGACAAACTTAAATATATTGTATATAGTAATTACCAAGAAAATATATGTTTCAAATTTCTTAAATACCTTAAATTTTTCTAAATAACACGAAATTAAATAATAAAAAATATCACAATAAAGACAGTTTTGCCAAAAGACAAAAGAAATTATTTCTTTAATGTAACGTTTAAACATTTACACACTAGATGAAAATTAGTTTTTCAGTTATTTTTTATCACTAATTTTTTTGTATTCTAAAGATAAAATATACTTCCAGAAAAAATGATTTCTTTTGTAATATCTTGAATAAAATAATCTTATGAAAATAGTCTGATTTTTAAAATTCTATTTAAATTTTAAAATAATGAGTATTAAAGAATACTTACAAACCTTTCGTCATCTCAAAAACATAAAACTAAACATTATAAATAAATTCTGAGATAATATCACTGAACATAACATATTCAAGATTCAGTATTTTACAATATCATTAATATCTATTAACATACAGACAATGTTCATAAATATTGATGTATTACTTAAAAATATTTGTGACAATTTAAATTATCACAAAATATTTTAAAATATTTTGAAAAAATATTTAAAGTTTTAGCATTTTGTTCTGAATTTTTAACACTGTTTATTCTACACAATTAAGATGGTTAAGAGTTACAAAACATTGCGATTTAATTTCATTTCATTTTCTATTTTTTTATTAATTTTTTCCCTAAGAATTTAATCATGGAAAATATAATTTTTATGTTGCTGATTCCAAATGGAGGAATTAATAATTCCATTGATAAAAGGAGAACGCAGGAGTCTCGATGTTGATATTTTAGTAGAAAAAGTTTGCACAACTAGTAGCTTACTCATATCCACTATTGATGGGTAGAAATTTCAAAATAATACTATTTCTTGGATTGATTTCATTACGTAATCTTGACTTAAAATTGCAGAATGAACGGTTATTTACAAAATGTTAACAAATTCTTAAAAAATCGAGTTAACACTCGATTTGTGACAAATTCAGATAATTCGCTTATAACCTTAAACAAATAGTTTTCGACATTTAATTGAGAAAGAAAGATTCGATTTCTTTAAAAATATATTTGTTCCGATCATTTTCATTTATCTTAATATTTTAAGATTGATTGAATTTTGTGAAATTATTTTCAACATTCGTTATGGCTAGCTCACTTATGGTCTCAAATATTTTTTTGTTTTTAACTGATAAAGAAATATTCTAGTCCAATTAGATTATATTCCCGTCGATCACTTTTAGAGTTAATTTTTATCATTTAACATTGATTTATAAAATGTAAAAGAAAGGAAATTCCCACCGTTTGAAAGGAACTCCACTAAATGTTTTTAAGAATGCAGAAATTCATGTACATGGGAGTTCTTAAATCACCTTATTCCATTCATTATTTTTAGATTTTATAAATCTTGTTTAAGTTACTTTTTAACGCAGGATTTTACATTTAAACAATCATCTCAAACACTAATTTACAATTTAGTTGAAAGATACTTTTTCTTTTCTCAGTAATATTGTTAAAAGCAAAAAAAAGCTTAATATTTATAAGAGCAGGTGATTTATAAATATTCCTTCTGTCTATTTAGTGAAATTTTAAGCAAAATTGCGAAAGTTAATTTATAACTAAAAGAACTAAATAAATTGTAATGCTTGTGTATTTTTTGAGCATCAATTATATAATTATCAAAAACAAGCATAAATAAAATAACCAAGTTTTGCAAACATTTCTAGAAAGGAGTTGCGTAAAATCTTTGATGTTTTTTACAAAAATTCATCGATGCAAATTTGTGTACAGTTAATAATTATTTTTCGTGGTATGCAAGAAAGCATTAAAATCTAATAAAATAATTAAAGTAAGCTTATAATTAAAGTTTGAAATAATTTTAAATAACAAGATTTCTCAAAAAACAAAATTGATTAACAACTTTTCAATTTTAGTCTTTCAGAAAGTAAAAATGAAGTAGTAACATTAAAATAATTAAAAATAAATAACAAGAATTTATTTATTTATTAAATTCACTGAGTGATAATAATAAATTAATAAACTTCAAGTTAATTTTCTGAAGTATAATTCTTTTTAATGTTTTGAATATAAAATAATTTTATCTAATTCTATTTAAGATATCATTTTTTTGAGGTATCCTTCTATATCAGAACAAAATATAAGAAGTATTTTCTGAATAGTATTAAAATTTTAATTTTTTATAAGTTAAGCATTTTTATTAGATTATATTAATTTTTTTTTACTGAAACATATTTTTTAATAAGAGATTTTGTTAAAAAAATTTACTATAATACATTTTTCATAAAAAAATTTGGTCATTAAAAATGAACAAATTTTTTAATAAGATAATTTTTTAAAATTGAAGAGTGTTTTTTAATAAGAGATTTTGTTGAAAAAATTTACTATAATACATTTTTAATAAAAAAATTTGGTCATTAAAAATACTTTTTTTTACATACATTTAATTAACAAATACTTATCATGCGTATAATGAATAAGTATTCGCATATTTTTGAAATACAAGTTAATTTTCGTCTTTTGATACTTTTTCTTTTTTGACAAAATAAAAATACCGGAGTATTGATCCTCATTCCTATAATCAACAATTTTAATCATTTTGTTAATGCAAATTCAAAAAAGTTGTTAATCTTAACGATTGATATTTTCAGGTCGTTCACTAGGGTTAAAAATTATTAAGCCTAAATCATCATTGGAATAATTTAGGGTTAATAATTTTTAACCCTAAATCAATTCAATAACTCAAAAATATTTCTGAATCAATCTTTTTATCTTTAAAATTCAAAAACAGAAAGTAAATCTTCATAATATTATATTTCTGTAATGATGATAAACAACCATGTTCATTAATAGTTAAATTTATAATTATAATATTTCATAATCAATAATTAATTAAGTTTAAGTTATAATTCATTATTAATTATAATAAAAATGAAAATATAGTTACATAATACTAATATGAAATTAGGATAGATAATTGATTATTTTTTCATTCGTTTTAAATTAGAAAAATCCGTATAATAACGATCACATTAGAATTAAGTTAAAAATATCTCCTTAAGCATTGCAGATGCAAAGGATATAAAAAAACCCCCTGTAAATCCTTCTCTTGTTATTCATAATTCCAACCACAAAAATG
>JAPDSC010147658.1:0-12338 GCA_026290005.1 Latrodectus geometricus
TTTTACAGTCTCTAAAAGCATAATGATTATTTTAAGAAACATCTTTTGTGTTAACTTATCGCCTATTGAAAATTTATCCTAATTTTCTGTTAGCATTAAATCTAAGTGCTAGAAAGCACTTGTTAATAAAATAAAAAGCTAATTGAGGGAATATTAAAAAGTTTGCTCAGGATATCGTATCAAATTTTTTATTAATTAGATAATCTTTTCATAGAAATGTCAGCATTCAAATAAAATGAATATTCTTCAATAGATTATATTCTTGAGTTAAAAACCTTATTTCCTTCTTCAATTACTAAAGTTTTTAATACCTAATCCAAGAGTTTTCTTTCCATATAATCTAAATAATATAGGAAAAATAGGTCATCTATCAAATTCTGTTCATCAATTATATTTATGACCATTTATTTTTATCCATTTCTGTGAAATCAACTGACCTGTTATCACTGGCTAAATGTTGTTATATATTTAAAATATGTGAGCAATATTATAGTGAATTATTATAGTTTTTTTCTATATTCATTATTATAGTTCAATGTATAGTGAATTATTATAGAATTATCTGAACTGGATTTTACTGATAATAATTTGCCTTTTTTCCATCAGCTGATTCTAATTTACTCTAATCTTCCTTATCAAGTGTGAAATTGTCTAAAATCATTTTAAAACTGAAAATTTTACATCTTTTGCATTCTGTTTTTTAATGTTTCATTATGAGAGATTCTAAAACTTTTTATTGTATTTTTTTATTGTCCCATATTTAATTTTATTTATAAATTTATATTTAATATAGATAAAATTTAACATTCTTTATTTTTCTAGTATATTTCTCAACAGTTGGGGAATTTTCTAATTTTATTTTGTATATTTATATTGAAATTACAGAATAACATTAATATAAGCATTTAATTTTCAACAGGGAGAAAACCCTATTTATAAACAAGCTACATCAACCTTCAAGAATCCAATGTACAGTGGAAAACAGTAATTGAACTAAGTTTTAATATGTCTTGATGGAAAAAAATGCATTTGGTGCTATGAAGGTATTTCAGTGAAGTGTGACTTGTGCCTTATCATCATTTAAAAAAATGAACACTTTGAGATAAATTTTTATTTGAATCTCAGTGTAAAGGATGTTAAAGGGATCAGTGTTCATTTTTATATTAGTTTAAGTTTGTGATGTATTTTCAATTTGAGTTATGTATATGTGCCAATTAATTGTTTGTAGCTTATGTTAAGATCTTAACTTTTTTTTTTTTTAGATTTTATTTATTTGACTGAATCTCTTTTACACTTTTAAAAAGAGTATTAAAATTGAATTTATACAATTTTGAATTCGTTTAAATGCATATTTTTAATATCCTTTAGATTAATTTGTTAACTGAATTTTAATATTTATTTTTTGTTTTAATATTAGCATTGAAGGCAAGTGTGGCCTTATTAGGTGTTGAGGATGAAATTAATTCATAACATTAACTCATAATATGATCTGAATATTGAAGTTCATGAATATCCAATCACTTTGGCTGTGTTATAAAAATACCATAGTGTATTTTCATTAAGTAGTTTAATGAGCTTTTCACCAAAGTGATTAGTCTATTATAAATACCTTCCTAAACTGAGTAGCTATGCTATTACATATTTATTCAGATTTATTGGTAGAATATGTATATATATATAAATATTTTTGTGTTAGAAACATAAATAAGTTTGAAAATGCTGTTAAAATCTGCACAATAGATCATCAGATTGAACATATATGTCAACTTTTTATTAAGTAGACCCATTTTATATTTAAAAAAATTAGTTAGCTTAAATAAAAAGCTAGTAAAAAGACTAAATTTTAAGAAATTATTTAAAAGCAATTCATTTTTAATGTTTATTCGTGATATAGGTATGTTTTAAATAAATATTGAATGTAAGTCATAATGTGTTAATTTTGTCTTATAAGAGTTGGATTTGATTTCTATTAATATGACCTGACATAATTTCGAATCATTCATTTATTAAAATATTTTTCAATCTTTTAAAAGTGCGTTAATATATTTTGTAATAATGTGTGCAATAATTTTGTATGTATGATGTGTTAAAATATCTTGCATTATTAACAAAACATTTTGTGTTAATTAGCATCAGGGTAATTTCCTATTAGAAAAAATCTAGTTATTTCCTTATTAAATAATATACAGTTGTCAAATGCAGATCATTGTATTAAACATTAAATTATTTACTTTTGATTTGTGTTAATGTTTTACAATTTGATTTTTTATTTAATGTTACTTATGATGTTATTGAAATATTTTCTATAATTTCTCATTAAATGTTAAGTTACGACAAAAACGTAACTTTTACTTAAGTGTTGTATTTTAAAAAATGTACTTATTTTATAAAGTACTTATTTGAAAATAACTCATAGTTTAAGCCAATAAAATCACAGAATTGCAATAAATGTGAACTTTTAATAAAATATTTTGGTAAAGTGTATCCAATTTCAAACATTCTAAACGATCCATCAACGTTTTGTATTGATGCTGAATCTATTTTCTAAAAACTTCAATCAATGTAAAGTATAGGTTTTTATTAAAATTAATTCGCCGTATTAAATTTCAATAATTTAAAAATGCTTATAAAAATTATGTGGTATTGTAGAGTACATGGTAGATAATATGCAATTACTAAATTTGAGAAATTTAACTTAAAGAAATGGCTTTAATAATACCATTGGCTTATTGCATCTGTATTTATCATTTTTTTTTATTTTCATATTATAGATGTAAAAGGTTGTCTATTATTTGTTGCTCCTAATAAATAATCTTTTTATATAGAGCTTGAAAGAATTAAGTTAACTTTAAGTAATTTATATTTTACTTAATTACAATTTTTCCAGGCATAATGATATTTAGCTGGGGCATCTACAATAAATTTTATGTAATAATTTATATTTTATCCTAAAGTTTTACCTTTCTGGTTGTTTTGCATGTTTTTATTTTATTATTATTATTTTTTTTTATTAATTTCTCCCTTAAAGGGTAATTTTTATTTAGAATATGTGTATTAAAAAATACAGCAGTTACTGTCTTAAGTTATTCATAAAAAAATTTTATGATTGTCCACTATTTATTCTCTGAAATTTTGTGAAAGTATCTTACTATTTTTGATAAATATTATTTTTATAAATTTTCTGTCAATTAATACTAATTAGATTTAAAAGTGTTAAATTAATCTGAATAGATTATTCCTAAATATAAAATTGTTATAATCGATTTTTTTTAATTTAATCTCTGAGAAAATTAGGGTTTATAATTTTCAAGTTAAGTCTGCATATTTTTGTTTTTGGAAGTGTAATACCATTTATGAACTTGTTTTTAGTGGACAAATTAGATGGCAGCTGTTAGTTTACTCAATGAATTGTATTTATTAAAATGTCTTAATAAAAAATTTTAACCATAATGTCATTGTTTTTACTTTGATGTATATTTGCTGTCTTTTATCAGTAATACTATTTTCTAATGTTATAATAGGAATTTGCAATCGTGCTGCAGTTAAATTATACAGATCAAAGGCTGAAGATGTCTATTGTAAACAAATTCTATTAAATGAAAAAATGCAGAGAAATCTTAGAAATAGACTTTGAATAATACAGAAAACACAACTAATAAGATTCAATGAAAAAAAGAATGATATGGAATTGATATGGTATATTTAATTAAATCAGTCAATGATAAATATAACTATTTATCATTGACTGATTTAATTAAATATTCTATATTTTAAATTGTGTTTCAGAAAATATTTTCTAGTGAAATACCATGACAAACAAAACTTCTAATAACTTTACTTGTAATAATTGAAATTTTCAAAGTTATATATTCATTAAAAATCTGTAAGCAACATATATGTAAGATTTTAAAAAATGAGGGAAAAAAAGCAACTTTTATAAGCAGCATATTTTTTAACTTTCAGAATTTGCATTTTTTATTACCGCTCAATCGCCACAATTGCTTGATTAATTATTTATATATACATATGATATATCAATGCATAAAATATATGTATATCTGGTCATTTTTATAACACACACACACGTGTGTGTGTGTCACAAAAATGAACAGAGTGATAACCAACCAAACCAAAAAAATAATAAAACATTACACAAAATAACTAATCTTTTGAATTTTGGTTTCAATAATAATAGATGGAAAGTGCTTGGATACATAAAGGCTAATTTAAATGCTCAAATATTATTAAAATGTCTTATGGGGAAAAGTAGATTTTCATTTTTAAAAAATACATTATTTTAATCCAAAACAAGCAAAAGAATGATTTTCCACGTAAACTAATTTGTAATCTCCATTATAAGGCAGTCTAAAATGGAATATTTTTTGCAAGTGTAAACCAATTTAACAACTTTTAGTGATTGAACAAGTTACTGAAATTTTTTTTCAAATATGTCATATTTTGGTGCCATATTAAGTAATGAATATCCTAAAAATATTTTTTTTTGTAAGATTAGATTAGTTTTGCTGTTGGTAATCACTTTTCAAATTTAAAAATTTTAAAACTAACTTTTAAGAGCACTTTTTGATTAATTAAAAACTAGTGAAAATGTGCAAGTTTTACTTATTTTAAAGTTATAGTTTAATAACTTGAATCAGGGATTATACAGCATTCTTTAATTTTTTTACCAAGTTAACTCAACTTATTTAATTAAAAGCTGAAGGAATATTTTTTGAGAATTCTTTAATGATTATAATCTTCAAAGGCATTCCAAATTTTGCATTTATTTTTTCAAATATTTAAATAATAACTTTCAGATCATCATCTTCATTATATGGGACAAATATAAAGTTGTATAAATATAAATTTATGAAATCTGGATCAATTTTTTTCTGTACTTTTTGGAAGCCAAAAAGGTGTTACAAACTTCATGCTTCTGGAAATATTAGCTTTCAAGATGATGGCATAATATATCCTTTAATTTAAATACAACCGTGATAGATAGTTAATTGGAAAACATCTACTCTTTCTTTGGTAATTGTTTACACAACTTGCTCTTGCAGCAGAATAATGTCAACTACTTCGAGCAATTTCTAATTGGAGATAACGATATTTTTTGTTTTAGTAATATGTGTAGGACTTCTAGTGTAATTCCAATCTAGTTAATATTCTTTCATTCTAGGAATCGATTTAACAACCTTCAAATGATACTCCTGGCCTTTTCACATTATCTGGTTGCATTTTTTGATGTTTGTCGAAATTCAAGCAATCAAATAATATCAATGAGTTAAGTTTGGTTCTGATAAATCATATTGAGGGATATTTTGAAGAAATTTTTTTCCCACAAAACAAAAATTGATTAACTTGAAATTCACAACTAATTTAATGATAAAAAGAAACTCCATTGAAATCACATTTTCTGTACTTATCTTTTTGGCTTTTGCTGCATTAGCATTATTTTTGGGATGCTTTCCTGTTTTCAGATGTTTTATTTGATACTAGGTATACATTGATGTAAATATTTGTGTTGTTTCATTGAAATCATTTGCTATACTAATTTTTCTTATCAGTATGTTACAAAATTTCATAATTTATATTTATGAATTCTTCCAAAATATTTTTATCAGCAAAATCAAAGAAACATATCTAAGTTTCTGATGTTAAGATAGAAATAATATGTGATTCATTGAAACTTCATAAGTAATGGTAGGCACAACTTTCTTCTTATTTCTATTATTATTATTTTTTTTAATTTTTCTAAAGCTGTCTCCTTTTTCTAAAATTTTTTATCTTACTAAAGAGAGAAATTTTTAATATCAAAGCAAAGGAGATCTTAAAACTGAAGAAAATTGAAATAGTGTAAATATGAACAAGATAAAATCTTGCAAATATCATTATTGGGAAAATTTTAAATTAAAAATTAGATATTTTAAATGAAACAGACATAAGATTTACAAAAGTAATAAAAGTTTAAAAAAAAAGCATATGCACCTCTGTTCATTTGATGTAATGTTAAGAAATAGAATAATTTATAAAGGAATGTAAAAGTTTTTTCAATATTATACAAACTATAATTTTCCCTCTAATATATACTAGAAAAATGATTTCATTTTATAGCTACTTCTTTTGAATAATGGATAAAAATTAAATGTTTAAATACAAATTAATTTACAAAAGAGATTTAGTGAGAACTTATCACAAGAAAATTGATTTTTCTGTTGATTCCCAATTGAGAAGCTGTCTGCCCACCTCAATCATTGTCTCTACCTCTTTTTCTAATCCCACACAATTGGTTTAGCCCACAAGATTCTTTTAATTGTTCTATCATCTTTCATATTTATTATATGTCTGGCCCATTTCACACGTTGTATCTTATAATACTATAATATCCGGCTCTCTGAATAACTTCAAAATTAGTTCTCCAAATTCCATTGTCTCAAACACCACTAAAAATGGAGTGTAGGCATTTCTTCTCATAGGCAGTGAGGGTCCTCTCATCAGCTTGAGACAGGGTCTAGTTCTCAGAAGCGTAGGTGAGGACTGATCTGATAAGGCTTCTGTAAATCAGTAGCTTGGTGCCTCTTTTAATGTTATTAGATATGAGAAGTTTTCTTATGCCATAGAAGCATCTGTTGGCTGCAGTTACTGATTATATAATTTTCGGTGTTGATCTCAGACCCAAGGTAGGTGAAGGACTTCACCTTTTCAAATGTGTATTCTCCAATCTTGATATGCGTGGAGGTATCTGTGAAATTGACATATTGCATATACTTTGTCTTTCTCTGATTAATTGAGAGGTGCATTCTTTTTAGCCTTTCACAATTTTCTACTAAGCGTGAATATTATTAAATGAAACTAATAACATACTCAAAAGAGATCTCATCTATTGATATTTCATATACATTTATTCAAGAAATTAATATTTTTAATGAAAGGAAAGTTTCAAATAAGTTAAGGAAGCATCTCATTTTAGACTCTAAACATAGCGATAAATCTAATGAGTCGGCTTTTTAGCATGAGTAAATCCTTCAGAAAATTTAAATGCCACAGATTTTGAAAATAAATCAAATTTTTTTTATTAAATCAGATTTCATATACTGAATTGAAATAATTACAAATCTCCAAAATAAATTTAAATAATGTATATTATATATATATCTTCAATGGAGTATCTATAAATAAAAACATTGCTAAATAAAAAAAAATTCTTTAATAATTGAAAAAGCATAAAAAAATAAAATTACAAAATATTGGCTTATTCCTTTGTGTAACTGGGAAAACTTGTATAAAAAAAAAAAAATTATTGGACAAAATAAATTAAATAAAGTAAATGAAAAGTTATATAATTGTAATAAATGCATTTTTTTGTGGAGGATATAGTTTGAAAGACACTAATTATAATAATGAAGTTGTCAGTTTCGAATACTGAAAAATTAAACATGAGAACAAACAAAAATAAATATTCCGAAATTAACTATCTATATTGTATTACTGGTATTGACACTAATATTTTATATTCTAATTGTCATCAAATTAATTACAAGAAATGGAGAAGATTTTTAAGTACATTGAAAATGAAAGAGGATTATCGATATGCGTATAAGATTAATAAACATCTATTAAATCATTTCAAATACAATAATTATCAGAATAAGAAGCTTATTTATGAATGGAAATATGAATTTATCGAAAATTAAGATTAGAACCTTGGGGCTAAAATATATTTCTCTTATAAAAGTATGTAAAAAATACAAAATTAAATAACTGTGGATAAATGAATAAATAATTTTAAATTAAATGAAATAATAAAAAGATTTGTAAGAGTAAAAAGGAACGTTATTGCTTTTTAAATGCAAGATTAATTTAATCATCATGGAATCCAAAGTTACAAAGTTTTGTGTATTCTGTAGACCAAATTAAACTAATGTTTGAAAAAGAAAAGAGACCTTGGAATAACTTTAGAGCCTATAAAGCTAGTAAAAAAAGATTCAAAATGAAGACAAGTTGTTTATCAATAGCTTTTAAAATGTTGCTAATTTTTTTTTCTTCCTTTTATGAAAAAATATGTATTCTTAAACTATAATTAAAGCGAAAAAAGATATTTGGAATAAATTCATTTATGTATTGCAAGAAAAAAATCAAGTGCATGTACTATATTAAAATTGGATTACTTAAAATGGTGAAAATATGACGAGAGAGAAAAAAGCATAAGTGTAAATTGTATTTTTAAGAAATTTTAATTTTTTTTAAGTAGATTTATGATGCAAATTAAAGTATTTTCAAATGTTTGTGACATCAATAAATTACGATTCAAAATAAAAGTTTTTTTTTTTTTAAAAATTAAAAGAAAAGTATATATATTTCAAACAGATGATCAGCATCAAGCAATTTCATTTTATTCATAACTTAAGAAAAAATGAATATAGTGAAACACGCAATACTACAAATTACTTATTGATAAATGTGTGTAAGTACCAGTAAATGCATGTGTACATTATGCTACTTAAAAATGATATACCTCAATTGTTTAAGACAATTTTTAAAAAAAAAAATTAATAACTGCTTCGAATAGAGATGCGTATGTTTGTTAAAAATATTGGAAGAGAAAATTATTCTTTGGATTACAATAAGTCCAAACAAAAGGAGAGGTAATGCTAAATCGTCGAATGAAAATAGTATAATAATGGTAAATAGTCATGAAACCAAAATTTGTCTGTATATAAATTATGCAGAAAAATATAAACTCGTTAAAAACTACATGAACATATATATCTGCACAAAACAATATCTGATGAAGCAAGCAAAAAAAATTAATTAATTAATAAAAATCTTTTATTTATATGATCTTTAGAAAACTAAGCTTCTGAAATTGAAAAAGCAAAAAAAATTTAGATTCTGATTATCGAAATAAGAATGACCTTTATGCTATCATATAAATTAATATTTAATAAAGAAGTAATTTTAAAATTGGAAATAAAACAAGAGTCATTCACAGAGTTATTTCATACTTAAGTGCTGAAGAAATGAAAAACTTACTATATAAAATAAATTGAGTAAACACTAGAACTGTTGAAATATATGTAAGTTAGAAAGTAATAAAAAAAGGATATAAGGGAGAAAATTTAGATAAATAAGACTGATATTTAGATGAAATTGATTTTTACATAAAAATAGTTACTCAATAATGATAACTTAAAAATAATTAAAGTACATTTGAAAAGTTAAAAACTGGCATTATCTCTAACAAAATTTAACATTTTTTTAGGAATATTTTAAGAGTTTAATAATTTTGTAGCATTCAATCTTAAATCTATATCTTTAAATTGTTCTAAAATTCCATTGAAAAAATTTCTAAAATTTGAATCATATTTAAATTTATATATATACTATTTCTCATTATAGATACTTTTTTTAATCAATTTTGGACTAGTCTTGTGGCTGTAGTCAAAATTTGATATATTTGTGTATTTCATAAAATCACATATTTCTCTTGCAAATCTTGTGTAGAAATGCATAGATTTATTCTCATTTTTTTTGAATGTGCAAATAAATAAAGCTGAAATCCACTTCAAGAAAGCAAATAACTTCAATATTTCAGAACAATAATATACTTCCAGAATTAGAAAAATGAGAATTTATTAGATGAATATTTAGGTGTTGAGATTTTTTAAAACTGAAATGAACTTATCGAAATTATAATTTATATATTTTTACATTAAAATAATTAACTACAGCATAAGAAATTTTTTCAATTCCTTTGCAACAGCATCACATTTGGATATCAAATCTCAAATTTTCTCCATTTCAAAATCGCATGATAAAAAAAAAAAAAAAAAAAAAAAAAACGTTTCTGCTTATATAGTACCTTTATTTCCTTTTTATTGAAAAGGATGTTAGGTTTTGTCAAACGGTACGAATTTAAACTATTTTTGACATGGTGTTTGCCTTTCTTTACTGATTAAATCAAAAGCTTTAACTTACTCATGCATTTTAGGAAACGAGAATTAACTCTTGAGATTCTGTTACATGTGAAATGAACTAGATAATAAAAAAAATGCATCATTGGTGTAGCTTCAGACCTTTCCAACTCATAATTCGGTTTCTATTAACTTCATATTCATAAATGCTTAAAGTTATGTATAGTATAATTTGATGGCTTCACAAATCGTACTTTCTTAGTTAAATGGCTATATTGTCTTCATTTTATGAAAATGAATATCTTTCAGGGATTTACCTTTATCATTCCATCCACTTACAATCTTCACATTGGATTTTTTTTTAATTGTTCTTTATGAAGTTAAAACTTTATGCTGATGATAATTTAATTCATAAAGTTAAATGATCAAATTGAAAGTACCGCAACAGTAAACGGATTCCCGCCCCTCCCCCCTTTTTTTTAATGGTTTATTTATTTGGCGATGCAGACATAATTTAAAAAGAAACCAGAATGCACGCATTTTTAGACCAATTGTATACTCATTATGAGAAATTTTACAATTATTAAGAAATATTTATATACATGCAAATATATCCTAATCATTTTATTATAATCGTTTTCTTATGTCAAAAACGTGAGGGTTTTTTTTTTTTTTTTTTTTTTTTTTGATAGAATAGTATTTATTACTTAATTTTCATTCTTAAAAATCAACTACTGTTTGACACATGTTCCATTAATAGAGCAATTTTTAGAGATTTCTCGTATCCAAAATGTTCTTCTCACCATTTAGAAAAACCATTTGCTTAGTAGAATAACATTATGATAACACATTGGTAATATCCGTAGTTTCTGAACAGTAGCGAACTAAGACTAGCCCTATTTTTAGTCATGACACATACTTTGCGTTAGGTAGCTTGGTTTTAAAACATATAGTACGTAATTCTATTTAATTATAGCATTCAAAGGAAAAAATAATATACATGTACAAAAATTAAATAAACATAATTTATTCAAACAAATAATAATACTTAATCAAATATACCCAAATGATTAATTATATTGCCATTTTTCTCATTTTTAATTCTGTAAACTTGTCGGTTTTAGTTTGTCATAATTAATAGATTTATTTAATAAATCTTTTTCTATATAATGATAAACTATTAATTTTTCTTTGCCTAATTCATAACATTTTAATTTTTCTATAGAAGAGTCACTAGCATCACTATCATGAAAAATTGTTTTGAATTTATTGTTAATAGTTTTATATCCCTCAAATTTTTTTTAATATTGCTATTTAAAGAATCGCGTACAACAAAAAATATTAACTTCAAAATGTAATTTGCCATTGAATCTTATTTCATGTTCTGGAATTTCATCATGAAATAGTTTTCGTATTTTCTGCCGATTTTTATTATTAGTATATGCAATATCTTTAACTTTTTCTGCTTCTTTACCTAAATTGTCTAATAATTTCTAACAGTTTGTATGAAATCTATCAATGAATCATATATTAAAACTGCTGTATTTAGGGATTCGTCATTTTATTGAAGAGTCTTGTTTGTAGCATCTATTCTCTCTAAAATCTTTTCCCATATAGTAAGTAATACTAGTATCTCGAGATAGAGCGTTGAAACTCAGTTTCAGAAGGAAATTCTAACACATGTGAACTTTAAAAAGTGGGGGCAATAATTTGACAGTATATAATAAGAATATTGTGTTAATTATGAAGCCGATTTGTGGGGCTCTATCTGGAGATGCTAGTTTATTTCTTAGGTCTCACCAATTGGTAAAAATATTTTCGCCAATCTGAGGAAAAGAAGTTATTGGAATTTCAAAGGCAACTTATAATGGGCGTCAATCACTGTTTCAAAAGAATAACCACCAGAATCCAATTTGCTAACACTAAATAAGAAAATAGTAATCTCATTAAGGGGACTCATTCATCTCCCTCTATAGCTAAGCTCTACTATCAGAAGGTACTGACTCATTCCGCGCCATATTGAAAATGAGTTGTAATGTTAAATCTATGGAGAAATTAAAATATATGTTTTAAAAGTTCTATTATGACTAGACTTTCACTTTTTGTATGTTTTGATTGCTCTCAAGAATAAAAATGACATTTTGTTTGAAATTTATTTTTAAAATTGTTTTAACTATTTTTAAACTAAGATTGTTTTAATTTCTGCTGGTAGACTTTCCATTCCTACAAAAATCATTGGTAGAAACTATAAGTCAAAGCCATTTTATAAAGAAAAAATAGTTATTGAAAAACTAATAAATTACATTTCTTCCCTATTGTGTGTTTTCAACGCAGATTATCGATTCCGCCGAAATTTTAATCCTCCTTTTTTTTCATTATCGTTTCCGCCGAGGAGCTTAACCCCCTCTTTCCCATACCTATTGA
>JAPDSC010147661.1:0-11719 GCA_026290005.1 Latrodectus geometricus
ATATATATATGTTTTTATATGTATAAAACATAATTTTCTTTATTTATATTTAAAAATAAGAATGTTTTAGTGTTTTCCCTTTAAAATCATTAAGATTAAAACATTAAAATCATTGATTAAAAAATTTAGTATTTTAAATTAAATTTTTAAATATCGAATAAATATTTTGAATGAATTAAAGAGTACACTGTATTAATAAATAATATTAAATAAATAATATTTTTTATTGATATTTTACGTGCAGTTTGCATATACTTAAAAGCATATACCTTTAAATAAAAAAATTAATGAAAATTTATCTATTCTCTTCAAATTATTTCCGTTGCAAATTACTAACTAATGTCGTACTAATTATTTGCTTTTAATTAATTTTCCTTGAACATAATTTTTTTTATCGAGATTTTATTAGTAATTCAGTTAGTGACTTTTATCTAAATAGAAATTAAATCATCACTGGAATTTTCTTTTATTGAATGCTGTAAGCATTGTATGTAAGTAAGCAATACTCATATAACACAGCTTCAAATTCAACTAAATTAATAGGATTTTTATTTATTTCTTATAAGTAGAGAAAAATTTAACGGGGTAAATATGATTGGATATCGTTTTTAAATTAAGTTAAATATTTGATTTTATTCAGGTAATAAAATGGCTTAATTAATTAATTTAATTTGCTTTAATTTTCATTTCTTAATAATTTCAATTAGTTCATTTCATTAAAGATAGATAATGATTTAATTATTCAGCAAAATTAATCAGTGAAGAAGAAAATACATAAAAATATAAAATTAAAAAGCCGTAATTTAATTTTTGAGTGTCCACAATTTTTAGTTCATTTTGAAGCTTTTATTATTATTTACCAATTTATATTGATTTGCGAAAGTTCAGAGGCGTTTAAATTAGTAGAAGAAC
This sequence comes from Latrodectus geometricus, assembly GCA_026290005.1. Taxonomy (NCBI): domain Eukaryota; kingdom Metazoa; phylum Arthropoda; class Arachnida; order Araneae; family Theridiidae; genus Latrodectus; species Latrodectus geometricus. Next base: position 913 of record JAPDSC010147661.1, read on the forward strand.
ATGTTGAATGTAATGCACACATAATTTATCTTCAAGAGCATTTCGATTTTTATTCAAAATAATTATAAATATGTTGATAGTGGGCAACTTTATTTCGGCATTTTGTTTTATAATGTCCGTCTGTTGTGTTTCTTAAATATTGAGAGTTTTTTTCTTTTATATATATATAATATACATTTAAGTTGTTATTTCTTTAGTTGCATGTCAGAAATAAACTTAACCGATATCTTGTAATATACAGGGTTTATATTTTTTATAAATTATGATTATTAGCATTTATTTGTTTTATTACTTTTGTTTAATTTATAAACGCTTCATTTTTACATAATTTAACTTCTCAGATTTTGAATCTGAAAATTACATATAAATATCTTATGTTCTAAAAGTTAAATTTCAATAATATAATTTTTGATTACTTGACGAAGTGTTATCAATAAAAAACAGAAAATAAATGATTTTTAATAAAATATACCTGAAATATATATAGGTTTTTTTTAAAAAAAAATTCATGTTGTTAATATTAAAAAGTGTTTTAGTTGGAAAGTATGCATGTCTTTCGGAGATCTAACGCGTTAATTTCTTATATTTTACATCGATATGTTTTTAAAAAATAACATTTTACTTATCATGTCTTATTGTTTATTAAATTAAAATACTATTAAATATTCAACTATTATGAATTAGAGATTTTTGTATGGCATAACAAAAAGTAATTTTTCAATATTTTGTTATATTTTTTAAATATGTATTTTATGAACTTTTTGTCAACATACTCTCAGGAACATGAAAATAGAGCACCAAAAAAGAAAGCATGAGATTTAAATGAAATTTAATACACAAAATGAACAGAAGTGAGATTAAATTGATCCAAAAATCAAGATAATTATGCGATACAGTGTGTACAAATAGATACATGCAGTGCAACCTCAATAGTCATCAGGCCACCTGCTGCTGCAATACAAACAGCAACATGCTCCAGCATTGGATTGATTAGACATCTCATGTTGTCCTGAGACAGATGCACCCATAAATCTTGAACTATCACCTCCAAACCATGTACAGAGTGACACGGCCGCAAGTTGTGTTTCAGATTGTCGGAAACATGCTCTATCTTTTACAACATTGGGAGTGTACCACCATGGAAACGTTTGAACAAGAAATGAGATGTCATGAGCTACTCGAGCTGTATTGGAAACGACACTATCTTGCTTTAAATTTGACACGGGAAGACTATTTAGGAGAACCTACATTTAGGGTCGAAGAAAGTCATCAACATAAGTATTGTTCGTTAAGGTTCCACCTACCACAACTAGCGTGTACCAATTATCATAGATCACTCAGATCATTACGCTTGCTTATGTGGGCAATGTTTCGCGTGACGGTGTGGTTGGAACTGTACCATTCACCAGAAAGTCCCCACACACATACGAGATTATCATCAAAAACGAAACGACATTCATCACTAAACAACACGGTTTGCCAATATGTTGCATTCTACGTTGGTAGGGCTTCACCACCCTAGATTGCAAATTTGTTTCCTCAAGAAGTGGGGAAATTGTTTTTTTTTTAACAATTGGTACCCCTATATTTGAGTGTGTTGTGGAACGAGTCACTACGAGATCCACGATTCGTCACTCTCCTCGCCAAGGACCCCGATCGCTGATAGAGGGTACAATCGCGTATCACTGCCCCCAATATGTTCTGATGTCACAACTTCGAACAATTGACCTAGCGAGCAACATGGGTGTCAACCAACATAAGTTTTTCAAGCAGATGATTAAGCCCCTGTCAAATTGCTTTAACTGTGCGAAATTTTCTCTCACATGTCTCTCTAATATTCTTCACTGACTAATGTCCTACTAGAATCGGAATGTCATCGTCACGTTTCTGAGTCTTCCATTCTGCTCGGGTTCATATAGGACCCACTTTCTTAATTGCAACTTTGTGCCATATCTTGAATCCTTTGTATCTCGTATCTTATTAGTCTTAATTGCAAAGTTTCAAGCTTGTACCTTTCTTCCTTCTTATTTCGCTATTTACAGTGTTCATGAATTTATTTTCTACACATTATATAACAGCTTACAATATTATGATGTAAATTGCTGATTTCTTAATAAATTTAGCCTTAAGTCGCATAATTTGAGCATTAAATTATCATTACCTCAAGATAATTTAAGAAATCCTGTATGCAGTGATGTAAGAAGTATTATCATTTTTAAAATGCAGAATCTTTGAAGAATCTTAGTAATGCTTATTTACCATATTTTCTTTGCAATATGTCAAATTATTAATATTTTTCTATGCGACATTATCTGCAAATGTCTGGGTCCATCTCAGGAGGTTGTTGTTTCAGCAAGATATCTGAACCCAAAATAATCAAATATTTTACAAGTAACTAAAGAAAAGATAACGTTTTTTGGAAAACTGAATTCATAAAAGAGAAAAATGCATTTTTACCATCTCCACATATGAAATATATCATTCAATTTTTCTGGAATATATTATTGCGTTAGCGTTTATGTTATTCATGTATCCTTGCGAAATCCCCGTCACAATTTGTTACAGCAATATGTATACAAAATAAAATTTAAAAACCACATAGCCCTTAAAACAATTAACAAAAATTGATTTAGAATTTTATTGTTAAATGTAAGTGACAAAAATCTTGGAAAATACATTTATGCTTGCAACCATTTAATTGATTTTTCAATATGCCCAGCATAATATTATATTAAAATCAAAAGTCGTCACGTTAGAAACTCTTTATAGCAATTAAGAGGCTTTTTATTAAATGTATCGTAAAGAAACTTCTTGTAAAGTGAAGCAATTCATAAAAGATTTGAAAATCATTCATAATTGTTAGTTAACCTTAAGGAAAATCCACAGTTTATATTCCTTCAATTTTTTTCCAACAATGAAGATTAAGAAGTAAATAGCAAAGAGAGTGTTAAGGATACAGAGTTTCACTAAACACGTATATAAAAATTTATGTATGTATAAATGTATAAATGAAATGCATGTATGTACACATACCGACTTCTACATTATTGGGAATACATTTCGGTGAAAAGAAATGACTTATTATTTTAGTAAAATATTAGATTTTTAAGATAATAGATTAATTTCATAGATAATACAATTTGGCAGTTATTAATAAACTTTTTCAAATAGTCCTTGTATGAATATTCAATTAAGTATCATAAAAATATATTATTAAAAAAGAATGCATATGATTTAATATACATATTTCATATGGTTTTAAACACTTATTTTTTTATGGAAAAACTTAATTTAAATGCATTTTACATCTAATCATTTCAGTTGAAATAGAAATGAAATCATGATAATAGATTAGTTTTATAGATAATAAAAAATGAATATTTTTAATAAGAGGACAATTTCCATTTTGTGTACACATGCAAATTTTTAAGACAGAGTTATTTATGAATAAAAAAATATATTATATTGCTATGTAAATAACAGAGCATATTAAAATATAACATTCAGAATTACACCATCTGTTATTTTATTTTGTCAACTTTAAATAATGTTTATGAATAATTGCTTTCTTTCTATATTTAAATGAAAAAAAAAATTAATAAAATCAAATATTTTACAAATATTTGATACTAAATATATCCAATATCCATTTTTTCTGAATTTATTTAACTTCAAAAATTAAATTTGTATTTATTTGCAGTGTTTTCTAGTAACATAATAAATTACAAAAATTTGAAAACGTATGGTAAATTATCTCTTGAATATAACTGATTGTTTGCTTAACTACCCAAATAATCAAAGTATTAATAATGTTAATAAAATAGGAAGAGACACTTTAGTAAAAAAAAAAATCCAAAAAAATCTAAATAAACGTGTTCTTAGAAAATCAAATATGAAGCAAATTTGTAAAAAAATACAAATTTTAAGATTTTTGCATGAATAAGGATTGATATTAAAATACTTGCAATTATTATAAATATATTTAATTGAAATTATCCCTTGTTTCCATAGAATAATATAAAGCACATACTTTTTTTTCCTGTATTTGATTAAAAATCTAGACGTATAATTTACAGCTTTTAATTTTTACATGAAATTTGATAACTTTTAAAATTCAACTTTTTTTTTCGTTACGCGAAGAATGAATTTTACAATTTAATAAATAACAATATTTTCTTTTATAAGAATGCACTTTTTTATTTTTCCGGATTTATATTAATTTTATATCTAAACATAACAACAATTTAAAAAATAAATATAAATAAATATAATGCAATATATTTTTGCTTTTACTAAACATCAAATAGCTTTTGTATTTTATTATTCTGTATTCTATTATTTTATAGTTTATTTATTTTTTATTAAAATATAATATATAATATTATATTTATAATATATGTAATATATTAAATAATGTATAAAATAAATAAAATGTGATTATATATTTTATATATTATATCATATTTTAGCAGACACTTATTCAAAATTGTTTTTACATGTTTCAGTATACAATCTCTACAATATTGCTCAATACCAAATCAGAACTTTTAAAAAAGTATCATCTCTTATATCCAAGTATAGGCATTATTATTGGCTTTTCTACCTTATTTGATTTACAGCATTTGTTAATATATATCTATTTTTTCTATTTCTCGAGTAATGCCAAATATGTTACTTTATGAAGGACTTACTATTAGCAGTTGTTACGATATGTCGATGGCAAATCCTAACGAAGATAATTTATTGCTATCTTGTTTGGTAGGAAATATATGAGTTTATCTATAATTCAACAATCTTTGTGTTTACGGATATATACACTACAACTAGAAATATGTTATTTTCCATACAACACTCTAGGACATGGTCATAACTATAACAGTTCCTAAGAGAAACGTTTTTACTATATCTAAGTATTCATATTTTGATAAATGAATAACCATAATTGTTTAATGACAAAACTTTTTTAAACAAATTTTTTAATGTAATGACAATACTGTAAAAAGATTTTATTAATATTTTAACATCTTAATTGCAAAACTAATGGTAATAAATGAAACCATTTATATGGATAAAATAATGTAATTATATTTGTTGTAAAATGTAGTGCATATATTTTTATTAAAACTAATAAATGTTCAGATATTTCATACATTTAAATAGAATGAGTAAAAAAAGGTATTTTGGTTAAGAAAGAAAGGGAAATATTTATATCGATAGAAATCATTTCTGATAGAACACATTACTTAAGTTTAACATCAAAATTTAAATTAATTAAAATTGTGCAGTAACCATAGCAAGTATTGCTTTTCTTAAGAATTATTTTTGTTTTATTCAGAGTATTTGTTTCAATTGAGATAGAAAAAAAAAGTTGCCATTTGAAATAGAAAAAAAAAAGGATTTCGCAGAAAATGTAGGATGTCTTCCAATTTTTGTCACTTACCTAAAATGCTAATTATTCTCTGGAACAATATTTCGAACTTCAAAATATTTTTGGAAACAGTTTTAAAAGTTGTATTGACATAGTATTTGTGAAATATTGTCAATACTCTTCCAAGAATCCAAGAACCAATCTCTATCTAACCTCATTTGAAATGCTTGAGGTGTTGTATAAAATATTTATATATATAATATTATTTCGTTAAGAGGCATTTTATTTTTGCAGCCAAGAAATATATTATTTTGGCATAATACTTTATCATGATAGTTTCCATAAATTCTAAATAGAAATATTCCAAATTATGTACTTCATATTCAGCCAATGTTACAAATTTGCAAAATGCTAATATTGTACATTTTCCTCATATAGTAAATGACACAACCGTAAGCATATAGTTTTTAAAAAATATAAATAACAAAAGACTTTCATTTGAATATTTTGAATATAAAGTGCATTATTTTTCTGAAAAGTATTAGAATAAGAATTATTGAATCAAATTCATAATTCCTACTATTAGTCTTAAATAGCATATATTTTAATCCCTTATATTCTTATTATATTAAATATATATTAAATTATATTCTTATTATACAGACTAAATCAACTTTTCATATACATTTTTAATGTATTAATTATTTTAATAACTCTGTTTCAGTTCTTAAAGAAAGCAATTTTAATTTCAGAGCCATTTACTAGATTTGTTAATTAAGTAAAATATTCAACTTAGTCTAATACGCCAGAATACTTTATTTGTTACAAAATGGAATTTCGTCAGGATGCTGTTATACTTTCCATCCTTTTTTGGTCTGCTACGGCGCTCCTATGTCCTAGTGTAATAAGATTCACTCGTGTCTCGGGACTGATGTTTGTTTTTGGCTTTATTAAAATTGCTTAGGTTTGACAGGAAAAAAAGATAAGTGAAAATTGGTTTCCTTTTCAGTATTCCCATGGAATTTCTAACAGAAAAAATATTTCAATTCGCGGACTATGGAGCAGTAAAATAAATATAAGTGATATAAAAAAAATGTGAATTAAAATGTAATAAAAATATTATTTTATTTTGGTATTTAATATATAAAATAATTAAAGTCAAATAAGAAAGATATATATTTCAAAATAAATAATAGTTAACAGCATAAGAGCTGGCAGACATATGTTTATAAACCTTTTTGTCTGTAGTATGTTTCCATGTAAGTGTGCATTATGTGTATAGTCAACCATGCTAACTAAACTACTTACATTGAATAACATTAATCAAACACAAAGGAATACATTTTAGACACAAAGAATGTACAAAAGAATATATTTTAATGCGCTCTAATTTTTGTTCAGATTAATTATGTTAAATATCATTCAGAGAAGAATAGTTTAATTATAGTAAGAAAAACAGACTGAATTATTCTAAGGGTAAATAATGAAGACACATAATTAATAATGAAAAATAATGTTACAGAAAATGCAAATATTTCAATGCATGTTTTGTATTTCTGTCCATGTGTTTTAATGAACTAATAATATTTTGTTTGTAATCACTCATTTTTATCATTATTTTCACATAAGAAAGTCAATTTTTTTCACAAAATGAACCCTGTTTGGACAATGGTTTTGTCCAAACAGCGTTTATTTTTTTGAAAAATAAAGATTTTCATAGCTAAGCAATAAATTTGTAAAGTCTATGTCAGCTTGGCGACATTTGGCGATATTTTTGGGATTTAAATATAGGACATCATACTTGAAATTCCATGTCAATGGGACCAATAGGAATAAGATGTACGGAGGCAGATACTGTAAACTTGTACTATTGAATCTGCATAAATATTGGCCCCAGACAAATGATGAAGCAGATGAAAATCATTTGGAAAGAAAGACAGCTGAAATTGGTCAACCAGTTAAATATCTGAGACTCTAGCTCTAGAAGTTGTTGTATAGACTCTATATTGTAGAAACTATGTAGTTTTTTTGTGTGTTTTCTAACCTTTGATATTATTTCAATTTAAAATGGTTTTAGATTGATTGTGACTGAAGAGCTCCGAATAAATTGTTTATTTAGAAGAAGTTTATGTCTTTCATTTCTAAATCTCTCATCCTAATCACCGATAAGTGAAACACTTGTTTCATGTCATGTCAAAATAAACCCGCTTTGTTTTTCAACAAAATAGAGAAATCTAAAATTTTCATTTCAGGCAAGACACTTAATCATATAAGACTATTATACAACTCTATCCTTAAAAAATATAAACATGCTCTTAAAATAAGTAATATAAGTGAAACTATACTTATTTTAAAGACATTGTAAAAACTGTGTTGGGGTATATAAAACATGGGTAATACGGAAAAATCAATCATAATATGGAAAAGGTAAATGCCTAGAATTATCTAATTTTTCATGAAGATTCAAATAAAAGGTTCCTGTAATTTTCTGAAGAAACATTATAGAGGTTGTATTGTAAAACACTTACTAATCACTATAACGTCTAACCCCTATAATTTTTTCTTATATTTATATACTAAAATAATAAACTTAAAATAAGAAAATTATTAAAATAAGAATACAATTACCTTAAAATAAAAAAAATGTAAACTCGAAAAGAAATTCATTTAAAAATTAAAATAAACAACCTTATTATTAAATGGGAACTTTTTTTAATTGGAAACACATATTCATAAGTTGCTCCGGGTAAAATATAAACTTGACAATTGTAATAATACATATTAAAAAAAATCTAACGTAAGAACCACTTTAAAATGATTTTGTTTTTCATTCAGAAAGGATATTATGTTTATGAAATATATATGTTATTATAAAATGCATGACTAAAGCTCTTTTTCTATAAAACGTTCGAAAATGTATCATTATCCAACAAACTGAACACGATTCTTCTACAAATATTGCATTCAGACTTTCAAAAGAGAGTTTCATTAAACTTACCAAAAACTAAACACAAAATACTATTTTAAATTTGAATAAACATGTATTCGAATTTAACAATATGGAGGCTGTTGAACATACTCAAAAAATCAATTTATATCTTCATGTCAAGAATTTGAAAGTTTGTGATTTTTTTTTAAACATTTTGTTTCAATTTGCAATAAAATTTATTTCCATTATTTACTCTACAAATGCCACCCAACCTGTCTAGTAGTTAGCGTACCTGACTACAGATGGGTGGGACCTTGGTTCGAATCCTGGCTCGGGCATGGATGTACTTTCTCTCTCTCTCTCTCTCTTTCTTGTCTTTGTCCTTTCTTTGTGTGTGAATGGTTGCCTACTCTATAAACGGGTACCTATGACATGTGTGTATTGATGAAGTCGGACTCCACACCAAATATGGTTCAATTGGAAAAGTGGAGCAGCGCACCCCATATTGCCGGCCTGGTTGGCACACGACAACAACAACTCTACAAATACTATTTAAATTTACTTTAATAATATTTTATTTTAATTTGAATAAAAATGATTGAATATAATAAAAATTTTTAATTTTCTTATATATGTAATATACACTCTATCACAAAAAATATATGCACTCAAAAAGAACTATTATCAAGTATCATGCATGTAATGTATGAGATAATAATCAAGTAATGATAAATTGACAGAAAAAATATTAGTAATCAGTAAGTAATGTAACGACCACTGGCAGCTATACATACCAAAATACGGCATGGCATCTAATCTGTTAGGTCACTAGTTGACCCGTGTATAAGATCATGCCACAAATAAATGCAACTAAGCAGTTAATTCAACAGTGTTTTGAGATGGTTGCACTTGACTTCAAAACATGTCCCGAAAGTGTTCTATTGAAGAGATGCAGGCTAGACGAGTACGCTATATCTTTGAAGACGTTGTTGGGAGAGTTGTGCAATATGTGGACGAACATTGCCGTGTTGATAAATGACATCTGAGCGACTGAATTGCATAATCAGGCAAATGGGTATTAAAATGTCGTACACATACCTACGAGCCGTCATAGTGTCTTTTAAGGGTAACTAGGGGTGATCTTGTCTCTCAAGAAATCGTGCCACACACTCTCACACCTTTCTAAATAGCTGTAGGCAGTTCTACAATAAATGCTTGGACCCCTGGCTTGTCCGTTTCCATATGTGTGTGCGCTGGCCATCCACATGCAGACTGAATCGCAATTAACGCTGAAGATTACATCCCTCCCTACAGTCACACTCCAGTTTGCACGAATTCCAAAAGTCAAATCGATTCTGTCCGTGAAGGAAGATCTGTGGTAAGCACTGTAATTTGATGTCGGCTTCCCAAATCAGAGTCTGCAAGTCGTCTCCGAATTGGTTCCTTTGTTACCACTGGATTCCTGGAATTATTTGATTGAAGATAAAAAGGATAATAGCAAAGCTGTTGGTACAGAGGTGGCTGATTTTGTGATTGCTTCACCTCCGAAAAGTTTGAGGAGTATTGAGAGAAATTTAAAATAAAGCACGTGTTTTAAACTACAAGAATTCCAAGAGGAAATGGACAAGAGAAAAGAGTTAGATGAACTTTGATCCCATTCTTATCCAAATTATCCATAAAGATCCTAGCAAATGGTACATATATGTTACTGACAAACAACGGATCCTTTATAGTACTACAAGCAGAAGGACTAAAGAACTCCTTATAGGAATCAAATTGAAAATCCTAGAAAAGAAGAAACCAAGATTTTTATGAAAGACAGAGAAGACATTCTTGAAGATGCAAGAAAGGAAATATTTGAAATTCAAGGAGAAAATAATAGCACTTATAACAAAAAGAGAAGGAAAACTAAATGTATACAACATCAATGACTTAGCTGCTACACAACTCACATAATTCGGTAGTAGATTAACGATAAGATCCTAGCTCTTTGATCCGTATTGAATAACTGGGTAAATTCCATAATCAGGTGAAGAAGAATGGAAATCATTAAGATTCTAGCTATACCTCTCTAGCTGCTGACCTCACGAATGGTATCTGTTTAGACTATATAACTTTATTTTGGTTTTGTTTTATTTTCAGATTAAATCAACGAAATCATATCTGGTTTCTTAGGTACAAAACATGGCGCAGGATGCAAAGTTCTAGGATCTAAAATAATAACTAGATGTTGCTAATTACTAAAGAGTATCGCGCATGCTCCCAGAGAGTTGACAGTGAGCACTCAGCGACACAAGTAAGTGTTATATAGTAACAAAGTACGAGATACTTGTGTTTTGTGAACGAAAAGGTGTTCCGATCATTATCTCAATATTTTGTTGCTTACTTGTGCAAGAAGGCATTACAACAAAATAGATATGCCTTTTTATATGGGACAGTTTGTTTAATACTTATGTAGTAATTAAAATATCTGAATTTCAAAACTATACAGCTTATATATATATATATAT
>JAPDSC010147690.1:0-10756 GCA_026290005.1 Latrodectus geometricus
AGCGAACTCTTCCCTTAGGAATATCCACCATTAAAATTTGTCTCACAAAAATAAAAAAAATAAAAAAACTCCTTTTACATCCACTTGAAAATAAAATTCCCTCCCTCATTCTCAATAAACAGACACGGGAACAAGAGATTAAAATTTCCATACAAGGTAGTCTGATTACATTTTATGAGCCCTATTTGTAAAAATCAGTAAACACATCCATGACGAATCAAAAGTTACGACGTATTAAATAAAGCATCGAAAGGAATATTAAAATCTGCCAATAATAGCTTCTCCCTCGCTGTTTGTATAAAGCATACAAATCTGAAATAAAAAAATAAAGCCTTAACGTAAAAGGTAACTCTTCATCCGAAGGAATAAGGCAATAAAATTTCTCGAAGTCTAATGCGTATCGCTTTTTGAAGATCGCAAAAGCATTTGTTGACATTTTACGAGGTTCGTCCATATAAATGCATATTACGAAGTTTTTATATCCACCATCAAATATCTTTTTCATATCGAATAAATGAGAAAACCCTACGTGCATACGCCTTTCATGCGCATTAGATTTTAAGAATATTCACTGTAACTGTGTTTGAAAACTCAGCTTGTGTTTGCAGATTATTCCGAAAATTTAAAGTTTTGTAAGTTAGATATTTAATGAAAAGGAATTAATAGAATATTTCAGGAAGAACGCATGTTGCATATTCACATTTTATGTGTCGGTTACTTTTAGAATATTAACTTGTTACGAATAAAAAACTATATTTTCGAGAATATGATTAGTTTGTAAATCAAAAAATTAGATACTTTTTTTTATTTAAAAAATATTTAAAATATTAATATATTTTTTATTACAACGCATTGATTGTTTTTAGAGTTATTTATTACTTTAGCACAAGTGAAATCTATAAACTTAAAACACTAAATTAAGTTATTTAAAATAATAATCGGAAGCTAAATATTTTTTTCTAGTTTTGTATTTAATAATTGTTTTGTGAATTGAGTAATAATAAGTCAAAGTTGTTTTGTAACATACATGTATGTATTGTATTGTATTGAATATGTTACCGTGAAAGACCGAAATCAGAGAATGTCGACATTCACCGGTGAATGTCAACACATACCAAAAACGTTGGTGAAAGACCGTACAATTGATTACATTTCTTGCACTTTCGGACCATCGCCGGTATATGTCGACAATCACAGACAAGCTTTGGTGGAATTTGAAAAGATGATTAAAGAGCTCGAAAAGGAGATAACAGAAGGCAACGTCAACAAAGAGGTGCGGCCTAGAGCATTTTATTTGTTTTTAATTTGTTTGTTGTCAGGTTTGTCCCACGGGTTAAAAATCCTCTACACCTTCTCTACTCACCGTGATTGGTCACTCCTCCTTTCTAAGAGAGGCGATAAGTTACGTCACACATGCGACGTTTTTCACGCCTGAAATATTGAGATAAGAAAATGCAAATCTGCATTTCTTCTCTCCGGATACGGAGAGATGAAACGCATATTCAAGATTCACCATTAGTGCATTGTGGATGTCGACATTTGCCGGTGTAAGTGAGAAATGAGGATATCTAGCAAATATTTCGGACATACACCAAACGACTACGTGAATGTTGACATTCACCAGCGAATGTCGACATTCTCCAGATTTCGGACTTTCACGGTAACAAATAATATACATAAGAACAAAAATTTTTTACTAAGTTCATCGATGGTTGGTAAGTTATATATAGAAGTATTTATGAATAACATATTCATTTCTATTGAAAGGCCTATTTGCTACTCTACGATTTTTACATACAAGGACTGAATAGACCTGGATCTATAACTAAAAGTGGATTCAAAATCACTAAGTATTCACATCCTAAGTAGGAGTTGTAATTATAAAATGTTGAATAAGAAAAGCCAGATTACTAATCATTCTTCAACCCGCTTAGTATGCTTTTGAACAATTAACAATTTGTGACTAACATCAACATATTCATATTTTATATTAGAATTAGTTAATAAAACTAATTATACACGGAAAGAACTAGTATTTTTCCCCATAATGTATAATTAACATTAAAGTAGAGCAATTTAAATAATCAGGTATTAGAAGTACTCAAGGATGAATGAGATTATAAATAAGAATTCAGGAAGTAAAATATAACAAGTATTAATAACAGTTCATTATTTTTTTTAAATTTACTCAAAATATTGCATGATATTATTCACAATATAATATGCGTATTTGTAGTAACGTGATAAAAACAGTTGCATTTTGTTGTTATCTTGTGCCTGTCAGGCTGGCAATATGAGATGCGCTGCTCCACTTCCCCGATTGAACAGTAATTTGGTGTGGAGTAATTTGGACTTCCTCAGTACACACACATACCATAGGTGCCCTTTTAAAGGATAGATAACCATTCACAATCCCTTCATACAAGGAAAGAACAAAGATAGGAAAGAACAAAGATAGGAAAGAACAAAGATAGGAGAGACAAAGTACACCCATGCCCATTTTGGGCAGAAAAATAGTGACTTATATAAATGGAATATTTTTAAATAAATAGTGCCTAACAATACAAAAACACTCAAATATCTAAATTACACAAAATCTAATGAAGTTTATGATATATTTTACTCATGAGCGATGATTAACTCAAGTACGAGGATTATAAAACACTCTGATGAACTGAAATTATAGTTAAAACCCCATACTTTTTTATATAAGATTTAATCGAAGAAAGTGAATTTTTAAAATGAATAATAACCACTGAAGACAATGAAATTGTTAGCATATTTCTCAATAAAATTTGCACATCAAGGGTTGAAATAAAAAAAAAGAAATCCATACTCTAGCCATATCAATTTAGATGACCTCAAATGTTAATATTTAAATCAATTTTAAGATTTATCTAAATTTTTTAAGATAAGATTAATGTATGAAATATTTTTAAAAATAAATTTAAAATAAATTTTAAATTTTATTTTAATTTTAAATTTCATTCAATAACATAAATTTTAAGAAATTTTTCCGCATGTTTTGAGAGAATAGGCATTTTTACAATAAATCTGGGAAATTCTACATGACTATTAGAGTAAATAACTTTAATCGACAACGCAGATAATAATTCGAAAATTGATTGATTGATAGAATATGAAATGTTTTGATAGATCCAAGATTTAATCTTGAATGAGTAATGGGGTGCTTAGAAGCTCAAAGAATGAAATTCTAAATTTCTCATCACTCAAAAAATCCATCAAGAGCTTGGCAAGTTGAGATGGAATGATTTCGAGCGCTTAAGAGATTGGCTTAACTTTTAAAGATCGATATTTGATCATTTTAGATACATAAATGTATAACTGATTATAAAAAGCTTTCGTGACACACGCTTTTTTAGTCCATAATTTCTAGGGTAAAGCAAAATATTTTTTGAATTTTAGTGAAATATTATCCATGATTCTAAAGAAATTTATTAAATGAAAGAAATGTTTTTCAAGGTTCTCTGATGTTGGGAAATTATTTAATATGATAATTGCAATAATTTATTGTATTACATAAAATGATAAGCATAATTTGCATTATTATTTAATTTACAATAATAATTCTAAGATTTTAAAAAGCAATTCGTTCTGAAAAATAAAAGTAAAATGAAATTTTCAAATTTCACCGTTGTTGGTTATAACAATTGGCGAATGAAGTCAGAAAGAGTGTCTTCCATTTTTGAATAGAGAACCCCCACCCATCCCCGCACGAGGGTGGAAATCGACTTTGGCTCATAGATGGCAGCACTATCTGGGTCTTCCTATAGGAAACCAGACAATACCTATGGCCTGGCTCCAAACACATGTAGAGGTATTAATTAAAATGGTAACATGGAGGACATTGGGATCAGGATATATTCTACGTGCCCCATTCCCCATTAGTGAGCCCGACGGTCTTTAGACGTCACGGAATCGAACCCACAACCTGTCGACGCGAGACTGACGCAGTAATGTCAACGCAGTAATTTTAAAGTTTGTAAATGGGCTACCACGGCCCTTTTACAAACTTTAAAATGTCTGATCTGTTTTTTTAATCAACAGAAAAAAATGTATTGTCTTGACAATATTTCAACTAAAAAATATCTCCAGTGATGCAATTAAATTAGATAGTTTAAAACTAATTCATGGTTAAGTAACAACTTTTAAGAAAGTTTTGTTGAATATTCTATTGATTTTTCTCGATCAACAACTTGAGATCTTAAGAAATATATTAGTATAACTGGAAATCCGTTGAAACCTACAAGTATTTCAAAAAATAGATTATTTAAATTTAATAAATTAACAATATAATTAATCAAAAATTAATTATAAAATAAAAATTTAATCAATGATTCCTTTTTTAAAAATAAATGTATTCTCTCAGCAATTAAAAACATAACTGTATGATTTAACATTCTGATCAAAAGAGAGAAATTTGATATGTATAACCTGTTAAAACTTTTCTTAAAAAGTTAAATAATTTAATAAATTAAAAAAGTAAATTGATTTCAAATCAGTATAATTCACATTCAGACAAAACATGCGCCAGTAGCGACACCTACATTGTGCTTAAATAAGGAAATTGTTCAGCCGGTTCCTCATACACAAATTGCATTTGAACGTTGTTGCCTGGTGAAAAGTTGTTGTGATGCCTCGTGTAAAAAGGAGAATTGCGTACCAGCATGTTTCTGACTTTGGTAAAGGTCTAATTGTAGCGTACCAGGATTGCGGTTTATCTTATCGCAGTGATGCTGCTCGCGTCGGTCGAGATCCAATCACCGTTAGCAGAATATGGAATCAATGGGTTCAGGACGGTAATACGGAACGCCATGAATGCGGGATCTCAACGGCCGCCTATGACTAGCAGCAGAGAAGACAGGCATATTATCCGCATGGCCGTAATGGATCGTGCAACCACGTCACGAGCCGTGAGTCAAGAAACGGGGTCGTTTGGAAGACAACAAGTGTCTGCACGAACAGTTCGACAACGTTTGCAGCAGCATGGACTCTCAGCTCGGAGACCATGGTTGCGGCTTCTCTTGACGCTGCGTCATAGACAAGAGCGCCTTCAATGGTATGATCAACGGCGAACCTGGGCGCACGAATGGGGAGACGTCATCTTTTCAGATGAATCCAGGTTCTGTGTACGGCATCATGACGGTCGCATCCGTGTTTGGCAGCATCGTGGTGAACGCACACTGGCAGCGTGCATTCGTCATCGTCATACTGGCCCATCACCTGGCGTGATGGTATGGGGTGCCATTGGATACACGTCTTGGTCACCTCTTGTTCGCATTGATGGTGCTTTGAACAGTGCACGTTACATTTCTGGTGAGTTACGAGACCCGTGGCTCTACCCTTTATTCGAGCCCTGCAAAACCTTACGTTTCAGCAGGATAATACCCGACCGCATATTGCCGGTATTGTACGGACCTTCCTTGATACGGAACATGTTCGGCTGTTGTCCTGGTCAGCATGTTCTCCAGATTTTTCACCAATACAAAACGTCTGCTCAATGGTTGCCGAGCAACTGTCTCGTCATCAAACGCCAGTCACTACGGTTGATGAACTGTGGCATCGTGTTGAAGCTGCATGGGCATCTGTACCTGTACATGCAATCCAAGCTCTGTTTGACTCAATGATTAGGCGTATAACTGCTGTTATTATTGCCAGAGGTGGTTGTTCTGGGTACTGATTTCTCAGGATCTATCCAGCCAATTATTTTGAAAATTTAATCACTTGTTATTTCTAGTATAATAGATTTGTCCAATAAATATCATTTTGTTATCTGCATTTCTTTCTGGTGTAAGAATTTTAATGACCAGTAGTGTAGAATTAAAATTTGTTTTTGTAACTCTATATTGTTTTAATGAATTTTCCAGAAAATTAAACCATGATTGAAATAAAATTGATTTTATCACGTTTTCAATAAAAAAAAATATATATATGATGAATTACTTAATGAAACGAGCAAGTTAGTTTCTTGTTTTAATTTACATTTTTTAAATAATCAAATTAAAAATTGTTTTAATCAAATACAATTAAAATTTGGGATTCATTAACCATTATTGTTATAATTATATTTATATAAATTAAAAATATTCATAATATAGTTTTTTCACTATATACTAATTTAATAACTATCTCAACAACTTAAAAGCATTATCACTATTCAGTCGATATAATTACAAGTTCATGAAATAATTATGATTTATGGTATAAAAAACAAAAAATAATTGTAACTGTGTATATTTTATTCACCATCAGTCATTAATATATTCTTCCACATAAAAAACTGTTTCAAATTAGGCAAACTTATATCTAAGATTAAATTAGCAACAGTAAAAATACGAAAACCCCGAAGCAAGTTAATTACGCTAATTATTTCAAACTGATAACTACTACAATTTTGTCTACATATTTTCTTTAAATAAAAATATATAATTAAAATTAACCACTAGAATTCAAAAATATTCATTAAAAGATAAGCGAATGTGTACAAATTCTATTTCACCGTTATTTCGGATAAACAGTAAATTGACTATCATTAAAAATAATTTTTGCAATTTTGCAATTATTAATATTAGCACGATAAAAGGAGTTAATTAAAAAACAATTTCTTTGTAAAAATAGTTTTATAAACAAAATATCACTTTAGTATTTGAAAGTGTTTATTATGTGAATTAGATTTAAAGGCATTAAAAGAAATGACAAAATAAAATAAGTTAAGAACTTTTAAGAATGTTTATTAAGCGAAACGTTATGACAAATATATAAAGATATTTACAGTATAATTACATAAAAATACCCATATTATAGCCACACACACTAATATAATATATATATATATATATATATATATATATAATATGTGTGTGTATATATATAACATGGGTATTTTTATGTAATTATACCTCAAAAACAATAAACGTTAACTATTCCATTACTGTTAATAATTTCATTTATTTAAAAAGTCTGTTGAAAAGACTTCACAAAATTAGTTTTTCTTATTTTTAATAGTAATTGTTTACTAATATGTGCGAGAAGAAACGAATTTTATAGAAGAAAATAATGAAAATGTGTTTAGAAATATTTATGGGCAAAGTGTAATGGAAAATTTATATATATTTTTCTTTTTTCTATTTATTCTTCCTCTAACGCATTATTTTATTGTAATATTAATTACCAAATACTAATTAATTACCAAATACTAATTAAATACTAAAAAATTCCCTTTTACAAATTAATTTAATTAATTTTACCACTAAATACAATTAAAAAGAATAAATTTATCACTTAATTATTAAGAATTTATATATTTAATATCCTGGGATGAAATTATTATTTTGAAAATAAAAAATTACCAGAAGTTTTTCTTATTTACAATAATAACATTTATCTATTTGTTTTATTTAAATAAATATAGTTTTACATTTAGATAAATGCAATATTTACAATAATTAAATTTATCTAAATGTAAATTAACTATTCTTTCTTCCAAAATTGAATTATATTACACAAATTCATTCGCATTTAAAAATGTATTTGCTTCAAAATGTACTTATTTAAATTTATATAATAGCAAGCACATATGATTAAGGAAGCAAATTATAATTTAGGGAACGATATTACAAACTTTTATGTACTTAATATTTAATTCTTCCCCTTAAATATGCTTACACATTAAACAAGTCTGAAACTAAATTGGATAATTTAAATAAATAAATGAAAAGTATTTGCATCATTTAATTTACCTCCTTACTTTAATTACAAAACAGAATTTCAATTACAATGAAACTTTCATTTTAACATTCAGTTGGCGACGCTTATCTACTTAAATCACGAAAATATGCAAACGCTTTAATTTTGTAATGAGCCACTTCAGGAACATTCAAATTTTTAATATATATTCATCATTTCTAAAATATAAACTACACACAAACGTATGAATTCCTCCAGTCATTGATTTGTTGGAAGTTCAGTAATCTCAACTAAATCCACATTCTCATACGATCAAGTTCACGTCACCACTAATTAAATTCCGATGATTTAATTCGCTTAATTTCATTAAAGCTTAATCCCTAATATATATACGGCGAGATGTGGACCGTTCTCCCAAATTTAGAGGAGCAGCCATGACGAGGTAATTAGAAACAAACGCACCTTGGGCCACGTTCAATTGAAATGATTATTATCGCCAAGTTGGCGATGATTGTCTCCGATCCGTATTATCCTTCTGCTATGACATCCTAATACCGAATTCACAGGTTGATTAGTTTCTTAGATGGGGAACGAATGTATCAAATAAATTATTAACAACACTTAAAGGAGGAAATTGAGTAATAACAATGGGTCGGAAATTGTCGCAGTAAAGTCATTTACGCACCGACGACTCCATCTTTTCATTACCTCTGCAAGTAATTTGAAGACAGTTGATGATGATTATTAGCGATGAGTAACGTGTTATTAACTATTTTTAGGAAATAAATTACTCCTGTTATTAAGTTCCAAAGAATTGAATAACTGTAATAAAATTTAATATTAAATGATAGGCAGCTAGCTTGACAATATAAATATCTAATATTGTTTCCCAATTTCATCTAAATCAAAATGTTTGCAATATATATAAGCAGATTTATTTACGAAAGAGTATTTTTTACCATTTTATTCTATTTTATAAAATAATTAAAATATTCAATATCTTCTGTACATCAAATTTTAAATATCTCAATTATAAACTTAATATTTAAAAGCTGTTTATGATAGCATGAATTTTTAATAAGATTAATATCTAATAATGTACCACTTATATATATAGCTGTTTAAATTAAATATTTTTTTTCTACATTATGCATATATTTTCCAACTTCGTGTATTTTTTCAATCTTACCAAAAAGTATGCGTAATTGAAAGATTTCTTAAATTAGAAAATTTGGTTATAGCCTAGCTTCTGCGAAATATAATTCCCCTTGTAATAAAAGAATGATTAAAATTTCACCCTGTATTAAATTATTTACACTAATGCTGGGGTACTAAAAATAAATACTCAATATTAGTACAGACACATACAAATTATACTCAAAAGCTAAAAATTAAGGATGCAAGCACGTTCAAAATTTTCAGTACCATTTTTAGTTGGTTTCAAAATGTTATTAGCAATTGATATTAAAATAATACAGCGTTTAATTGGTTCCTTCGAAATTAAAACTACTACAATGATGAAACGTGTGATTCATTTTTAATTACCAGCTATGATCATACCAATCAATGTGATAAACTAAGAATATTATAAATTATAACATTAAATGGTATCAGCACGAAAATCGAACATTTTCTAATAGGAACATATTGATAGACATCTCAGATTCTAAATTAGAAAAGATTCTTACTTCATTATTTTGTTTATGCCATTAAAATATCTGCCACCATTGTAAAACTATCATTATATTTATATATATATATATTATATATATATATATATATATATATATATATATATATATATATATATTATAAAATATTTCAACTTACTTAACTGTTAAAGGAACAATGAAGTATTCTGCTACTTTATTGATTTTTATAAGCTTTATTTTGTCTTTAAAAAGGGATGTCCACAACAGAATTTTGCAGAACATCTTTTTATACTTATATGACTACAACATATGAAGTCGAAAATTCTACCAAAATATTTTTAATTTAGAAAGAACATATACATTGCTAGAATAATATGCTTGATATTAAAATTCATTTCTTGTTATAAATAAATCCTGCAAGTGCTTAATTCGTATATTTTTCTGCATAAAATTTTTTAAAGTAGATAATAAAATAGCAAACGCATGCTTTAAATATATAAAGATTTTAATAACTTCAAATAAAATACTTATTAATGATTAAGAATGTATTCAAAAATCATTCTAAGTGAATCTGCAAAACTTTTTATATATAGAAATAAAGTTTTTAAAATTACAGAAAAATATTCTTCCAAGATGAATATTATTTTCATATTTTGTATTTACCTCCATTATTTTAAAAGATTTTAGTATCTTTTCTATAATATCAAAATCTTTTAAAATAACAGAGTCAGATACATGCTATCAATAAAAAATACATAATGTATTTTAATTAACACTTCATACAATAATAAAAATTTAAACAAATCTCTATAATTCAAGCAAAGAACAATTTATGTATTTTCTTCTTTAATGTAAATGTTTGCTTACGCGATTTATTTTTCATAAAATATTCTTTCTTTTGTAAATGTGCATTATTTACGCATACGTTATATATTTTAACTTGACATATGAAATGCTTACAGCATATTATGCAACTCAACCATTTTTTATTGTGTTTAGTAAAATGTAACAATTGAAATTATCTAGTGGAATATTATTTTTACGTTTATATTCTTAGAATCCTTTCTAACATCTTTAATAAATAAAATAATGTCTTTTTAATTATTAAAACAAAGTGATTAATTTTTTACTATAAAACTTTCTATTTCAAGTCAATGAATATTTAAAAAAAGGTTATTTTCTTTTAATTAGACAATTAGAGTTTTTTAAATACATATAGATAATTTTACTTTTATATAATAATTTAATTAGGAGCAAAATAATGTTTCCTTATATTTATTTGTTGTTTCTTATAGTTATTTGTTATTTATTTGTTCAATTTATTCAAACATTCTAAATAAAATAATAACAGTTAGAATTTAAATCTTCATGAAAATTAAATGAATTTGAAATTAGTA
>JAPDSC010147690.1:10766-28504 GCA_026290005.1 Latrodectus geometricus
AAGAAGAGAGATAACAGAAGTGTAAGTATTTTAAATCTGTTAGAATTCAAATCTTCATGAAAATTAAATAAACTAGTAATAAAAAAAGAGTGATATAACAGAGTGGTAGGTATTTCAATTTCTATAAGCAATTTATTTCAATGGCCATTCTATTTTTAAAAATTTAACACAAATAAATATTGACTTCAATAAAAACAGTATTTCAGTGGTAAGCAATATTTCAAAAAGACTGCAAATCCTACCAAGTAAAAAATTAAATACATAAACATACATTACAGAAAAATTCCACTACCCCTTTCCACATATTTAGCACATTTAAATACATAAGTTAAGAGACCGAATGAAACATTACCCAAGATGCGTCTCGTTTTCACCAAATATTAAATCGCCAGAAAGAAATAAACAAATGATTAAATACAACAGTCAAAGAAAGTCAAAATCAAGAAGACTTGAGGAAAAAAAAAAAAGCAAAATTTTGATATCTCAGGTTTCTTTATTTTGTAATAAGAATACAGGCTTGTATCCTGAATCCAAACTGCTGAAGCCACCTGATTCCAGGATTACAAATATTATTTCTCCGGATTCCGATACGAAACAGAAGCAAAAAGGAAACTGGAAAAAAATCGGAAACAAAAGAAGAATGAAATATGAATCGAATACTCCCCTCCGTCTCATGACGCAGTATTTATCTTCTGACGGTTGGAAAGGATTTTTTTTTAAAGCTGAATTATTGATGGATATTGTTAACCAGAACACCGAGAAAACTTACTCAACTGCAAAAATGTATTCCGGTTTCAATTCATATTTGAATTTCATAACCGTAACTTTGATAAATGTGAAATTTGATACAAAACTGTATAGTCTGAGACAAATCCGTGTTTCAAAAAATAGATATTAATAAATCAGCAAGAATATATTTTGTTTCTAGAAATTTTAATTCTTTCTGAATTTTAAAAATATGAAAAAAATAATAAAGAAAATACAAACGAATTATTTATTTATTTTTTAAAATAATAACAATATCAGATTTCTAAAATATTATGGATTTACATGAACAATAAAATATTTATGAAATTTTTTTGCAATAAAGGTAAGTAATATTCACATAAGAATTTGTCATATTATAGATGCAGATTATATTTCCATTTGTAGAATTATGAATTAAAAAATTCGTATCTACCAGCAAAATTTGGCTGAAAATAATACAAAAAATAAAAGTTTTATTAATATTTAATCCCCATAATTAAAAATTTTTCTTTTTATGAGATTTGGATAGTAAAACTATGATAGATTTCAAATTAGTCATAAAAATGATTAATTGGCTTAATTAATCATTAATTAATTAATTTCCTCAAAAAAATATCTTTAATTTGAATTGAATCCTGTTTCTTAATCAAAATATTAAAAAACGATTGGAATTTATTTTTCATAATAAAATAATAATAAAAACTTCTGAATAATAAAAATGAATATGTAGATGTCAAATATTTTATTTCTATATTTTCAGTAGACTTAATTCTGTAATTCATTTTTATATAAACATAATTTGAAATTAATATAATCAGTTTTTCCACGACATTAACTCTAAATTGCTTTTACATAAGTGTCTTTATAATCGTACATAAAATTCAAAAGACATCAATCTAACACCAAATATGACAAGCTGGCAGCTAAAAGGTTTACCCTTTGGCCTTCAGTTCACTGGTTCGAATCCTAGCTTGAGTATGAATGTTTGTAGAGGTTAAACATTGTATTAGGTTATACAGTTGGTTTATTATACAGAATTATACAGTTGAATTAGACTTTGTGTACAAAAAAATACGGTAAGGCGACAAATTAAATTAATAACGACTTACAGTTATTTTTAAAACCTAAAATGTTAGCTCTAAATATGTTTAATAATAAAATAAGTCTATTGATTAAAGGATTTTGAATTAACTTTCAAATTTATTAAATTTTATATGAATTTAAAAAAATATATATGGTAAATTTAACCAGCAAAATTAAATTATAAAATAAAACAGGAAATACAATATTATGTAATATTCCAAAGCATTGATTCTAATATATAACTATCAATATTAATCCATTTACTATTAATATTAATGCACATATTAATACGAATATCTTAACCACTGATGCCTGCAGTAACATTCAAATCGCTTTTTGAACCATAAACAAAACATAATTCAGCTAACTATAACAAAACACAATTTAAACTATAATAAAATACAATCACAACACTTTACAGAATTTTACGACAAGCAAATAAATCAATATAAATGAACAAAAAACAAAGAAATTTTACTTTATAAAACCAGAAATATTCATTTTTGTTTATAAAAAAATTTAAAATGCATCATTTTGGAATAAAATTACAGGATCTCTTGAGGTCCGAAGAGGAAAGTTAATGAAGAGTCTATCTAATTAAAAGATGATCATTAAATTTTAGAGTGGCCACCCCTTATACCAAAAGGGAGAATAAAAGACAGTTACCTCGAGACAGCTCTTGAAGAATTCAGACTCATCAAAGCCAAACAATAGAGGGGGGCCGAGAAGTATATGATCTTAACGACACCTGGTGGAATTCAGCGAGGAAATATGAAGTTTTAGGGGGAAACTAAAAAGTTTATTGTTAAGAAGTCTGGGGAGAATTTTACGCACTAATTGACAGAATTTGTTTCAAGAAGTGCATGTTAAGAACCAAGCAAGGTTGAAAAGGGAACATCATAATCAATAAATAATTGCTATTATAGGAAAACTTTAATAAAATTATTTCTGCTAAATTAATAAAGTGTGTTTCTAAGGTTCATTACGATGTCCATAATTGGCTTCTTCAGCATTTATCAATAAATGAACTCTGAAATATGATTATTTATACACAGTTACTCCAGCAATATCAAAAACATTATGAAAATGAATCATTTTAATAAAAACACTGAATAAAAATTATTAAAACTTTTCCACCATTCACAAAAAGCTAATATATTATACTCAAACTAGAAAAAATGTCTCGTTTTTTTCTTGAATGTCCTTTTACTTTCTAATGATAAACCTAATTCGCAATTTATTTGGGTTCGTAAAGAAATGTTTAAATAACTACAATGATACTTTTGAAGAAATTCTGTAAACTTAATAAATAGAATTATGTATCTAATATTTCTATATTTTAAACTAGTAACCGAGATATTACGTTACATTTGCCAAAGAAAAAAACTGGTATATGTGCTGTTGAGAGGGTCATCGGTAGAAAGAAACTACGTGGAATCATAATCGAAAGTATTTAAATCTAAAAAAATTAAATGTATTGAAATTATTTTAAAATTTATTTGATTTCATTAAAAACAAATTAACTCCAGTAGTTTTTTTTTTTTTTTTTTTTTTTTTTTTTTTTTGTATCACCCTTTAGTCCGTTTTTGCATAACAAGAGCGCACTTGACATCAAAACGCAGAGTTTAAAGGGGATTTCAATTCATGACAAGCAATCATACTCAAAGAGAGAATCGAACTTATGAACCGAAGTTATTAAGAGAACAAAGTTAAAAATTTTAGTTGTATTCATATGTTCTTCATAATTATACATACATTCTTTTTCCATATTTTGATGATGTTTTATCAGTTTTTAATGGTAAGAATTTAATTTGAACATGATATATGCTCTTTTTAATTTGAGGAATAATTAATAATAGTGTTATGTTCAAGAGATTTTTATTAAAATAATTGACTATTATACATAATTATTGAAATATCGTTTAATGCGCATATATTCTACATTAAATTCAGGTTAAATGGAAACACATTTCTTTTTTTTTTTTTACAAATTAAAATTTCTAAAAGTCTGATTATTTTTCTGATCTGAATACTGGATTCTAATCAAAACATTTAATACTTTTTAAGCAAATTTCTTACCATCACACAAATTAATGTAAATGTTAAAACTGGTAAAATTCAATTATAATATTTCACTTAATTTAAATTTATTTTTAATAGCAAAACGTTACAGAATAAAGACATAAAATTCCACTCCAAAATTTAAATTGAAATGAAAATGAAGTAAACCAGAAACTAAAGTAACTCAGAACACAGTAAATTATAAAGAAAGTTACTTTGCATAGCTCCGAGTCGAATGGGGAATTTAAGCGTGAATAATATATATTGGTCTGTTGCCATCGCATGATCTCCAAAAAGAAGCTTTAAGGCGCAACAAAGAACGATGCCAAGATGGTAAAAGCTTTATTCACAAGATAAAGCATCATGAAACAGTGGGATTAACTCAGGGTTCGTTGATTCTCAAGCTATGAACAAAGGGAAAGCAGCGTAGCAAACAGGCCCAAATGCAAGAGAAACGAGAGAGAAGATGTTTGTAATGGGACTATCTTAACAAGCTCCCTTTCCATAATAGTGACATTAGCCACCTTATCGACCATATATATTACCCATACATCTTGATTATCAAGGACATTTTTTTTTCAAATTGTTTCCGGTATTTCGTCAGTAAGGAATTAGGTTTTTTTAGTAATATAAGTGTTTCAAAATTTGTGTTATGAAATAACATAGCATTTAATTGAGAACTAAAAAAATTTACATAAATAATTTACGTAAAATATCATTTTTAAATAAATATTAAATATTATAGTTGTTTTTTAAGTGTTTCATACTTAATATTTATTTAAGCATTCTAGTAAAAACTTATGTATTGTAATGGAGCATTTTTACCTAAATCTATCCAGAATTATGTCCAATAAATATATTGAGATATTTCTGAAATCATCAAATGTATTGGCAAATTAAATATCTATTTAATATTTTGAAAATCAATTATATGTTCGTGTTTATTATTTTATTTAATAAATGAATTATGAAAAATATCAATATGGACATACTTATTAAATATAAAATATTAACACTTAAGTTGCTGAAAGTTTGACTGAAATACATAATATATTATACGATGCATATTAATTAACGATGCTTAATATTATTAAGATGAATATTTATAAAAAATAAAAATTGCTATATAAATTTTAACTGTAAGTACTAATATTTATTTATTTTATTTTAAATATACCAAGCATATGAGAGAACAAAATTCTAAAAAAATTATATATATGTGAACAAACAATTTTTTAGTATATGCGGTTTAAATATATTTTAATTAATTAAATTTTCTTTTTTTAAATATTACTAACTAATGTAGTGTGAATAACATTTCTAGTAGTAATATTTAATTTTTTTTTTACTAAATTTATATGCATACAGGATAAAGAGATGATACAAAAATAATATTAACATTTATTAAAATTAATAAAATAAGATATAACATTAATTAATAGAATTCCAAAAACTAGGTTGCAAGAAAAATAGGTTTATTTTTAAAAAGAAGACCAGAGGGATGTAAAAAAAATTTTTTTTTAATATTTTCAAATTTTATTCAACAATTATTTAAACAAATTGAAAGAAGAAAATAAAATTGAAAGTATTTATAAGAGATATTTTTATTAAAATATTCCAAAGATTAATATAATAATTTCATGAAAATTTGAAATGTATTTCACTATTTTTTGCAAATTCTTTTGGAATGAGAAGTATATATTTTTGGTTAAGAATACATTTTATTGTTCACATATAATGAAGCAAGCGAACAACAAAATTGAAATGGAATGGAAAATTTTTCTAATTGCATTTTTATTCTGAATATTTCCCATAAAATTCACAAAAAATATTTAAATTTAATGTTTTATAAAATCCTTTTTATTATTTTATTTATCATTTAATTTATTCATTATATTAATCGATATAAGTTAATTATTAGAATACAACAAAGAAATTCAAATCATTTTAATATATTTGTTAACTCAAACAAAACCTTTAGTTTTCTGAAGTTGCAGATTTTTCATATTTAGTTACATTGTTTTACATCAATAGAAATATAGAGGAATTTAACTTAAAAGTATAAAAATGCATGCAAGTTGCTTAACCAAGAATTATCGCTGTTTTTAATGAATGTCCTGTTTCTTTGTATTCATCCGTTAATCATAAGCAATGAAAGCAGCATTTAGAGTAAATATAAAAAATCTGGAACAGGGAAATTTCCCAGTAACCCCACCGACAAAAGGAGATGAAATCCAGAAACTTGAGTGAGAAGTCTTCGGCCAATGGTAAATGAAAATTTGTGGCCTTTCACGTCTGGCCCGCATGCATTTATCACGCATAAATCAAATTTCAGCCTTTTACTATCAAACATAAAAGAGAGAAATTGCTTTTTACTAACTTCCGGAAAAGTAAATAAAGCTTTTTTCGCCAAATTTATGATAGTAGATGGGTTGTGTTAGGATGAAAGCCTGGCGTTAATAAAATTTGAACAAGTCTGAAAGTTTATTCATACCATAATCAATCAGTAACTATGATCGCTAAGTTTTTTTTCCCCTCAAACACGTTATTTCTTCTTTGAAGAAATGCTTAAAAAATAAAACAGATTAATAAATAAATAAATAGAATGGTGTGTATAATATATTTACTAGAAATACCATAGTTAAACAGTTACGTCAAACCATTTTTATTAATGCAATAAACTTCAGCAAAGAAACAACTAAATGCCATCAGTAGCCATGATTCTCATAATGTACAATAAGTGCTTTTATGTGTTTGCTATTTTATTAGTTTGGCAAATTGATTTTCAAGGAATGTATGCTTTTGTAATATTATTTCTGCATCATTTTCTCGAGTAAAATAGGCAGTTTCCTTTGCGAGATCACTCAAATGAAATTATAATAAATTTTCATTGTGAAATAAAAATGGCGGAAAGAAAGGATACATGTTAGATATAACTATTTATTTATTAAAAAAAAATTTGCTAGTGAATATGAAGTACAAAATGTATATCATCTAATTACTTTTAGGAATGCTCTAGCACTCTCTAGTATCTATTATGCATGTTCATTTTTACATTTATTTGTTGTTGTTGTTAATGACACTTGGCAACGCCAATCCAGCCCGTCAGAGAGACTAGGCGAATGAAGTCAGAGAGGGGAGTGTCTTCCGTTTTTTTAATAGAGCACCCTCATATGAAGGTGGAAGTACGAGTTTTGGTTCATAGATGGCTGCACCACCTAAATCTTCCAATTTAGAGATTGAAACCAGTGAAGACCCAAAGCCTGGCTCCAACCACCCCTAGAGGTATTAATTTGTAATGGGAACATGGAGGACATTGCGACCCGACGGATTTAACGTGCCCCAGTCGCCTTTAGTGAATAAGATGGATTTTCGGCTATGCCGGGATTCGAACTCACCACCGTTTGGTAACGAGGACGATGCCCTAACCAACCAGGCAACTGCGGCCAAACATTTACTTGTAAACTACAAATTGATGATGGATACTTGCTTATTAGCCTAGTCGACCTATAAAGAAATGTCTGTCATTCACTTATTACCAGCTAATGTAATTTGATCATTGTTTGTTATATATACATGCATGAACCCATGAACAAACTACATATTTCTAAAAACTAATTTATTAGTTGAATGTCCTACGTTATTATAATAATTTTACCATAAGTTATATTTAGTTAATTTTAATACTTTTCTACAATAATCTTAGGCAATATAATAATTTGCTTTTCACTAATTGAAACTATGGATCCGGTTTTCGATCACTATATATCCGGTAGATTGTCGATGTAGATAACGTGAAAAGTGATATCATCTGATTTGAGTGCAATCGATTTCTGAGAATATCTAAATTTTCTCTATTTTTTAGAATCTCATTTCAAACTCGATACTGGATAGCCATATTGTAATATTTATGAACAAGTTACAGTTTATAATATTGCCCCTCAATATCTGAGCTAGATTTGCTCATGAAATGTTCTTAACTGAATATGCAAGATAAGCTCTGTCAAAAAAATCTTAGAAATTTTATCTGTAGCTTGAATGCAAAAAAATAATCAGCGTTTCAACGATAAATATACACTCTTTAGATAGTTTACCATAAATGTATTAATATACTTCTTGAAAGAAAATTATTTTCTAATCATTAAAGATTTCACTTTTTGGGAAGTTCATTTAGACATGTGGCTTGAGTTAATCTCACACAAATTATTTTTATCGTGCTAATCTAATTTCACTCAGACAGCAAGGGAGTCCAAAAAGTGAGAAAAGCCACTTAGAGGATAGAACGTTTCAAACCAATGACAACTAATGACGCCATTATGCGGAAATAACGTCCGGAAAGTGTCATTAATGACGTACATTCTCTTCCTTTCCAGATGCACGCTTCAACGTGATGGAAGGCTATTTGTAAAGCAAGTGCCATTCAAAGGGTGTAAATGCGTGGCAGATTATGGGCCGGATTACGCAACTTGTAGCCATTTCCTCTTCACTATAACAATTTCGGTAAACCACGTTGTTCGCTCTTACAGCTTGGTATTTCAGAACTTAATCACACAGAAAAATAATTCTCAAGAAATGCATATATCAGTTTGAGCCTAAACACAGATATTTTTAAAAGAAACGAATTGCAGAAAAGTCAACAATTATAAAATAATCCAGTTCAAAAAACAAATTTTTTTGAAGATTGCTTATTGTTGGATATTAATTCTCATTGGATGATACTGAAATTTAAATCTAAGTGACGCTTAAAAATAATTCCAATAACACCAAAGAAAATTAACTGCAAAATATTGCTCATCATTATAAGAAAGATCCAGAAGCTTAATGTTGTTTGAGAGAGACTACTTTTATACAGTTTTTACCACAATAATAATTGAAAACCATATAATATAATCCCAAAAATTCAGGTTTTAGAACTGTTGCCTCTCGAAAAATACTGGGATATCAATTTAAAAGAGAGCTCATTAGTTTTTATTATTACTCCTAAATCTAACGGATGTGGCAACTATTCTATCACAGAAATATAATTGTTTCAATATTCTTGTTTAAATGTGGGAAACAATTTAAACACTGTTGAATCATTATAACTTTATTATGTAAAATAAAAATGGAGATGCATAACTTTTCACTTAATCTTATGATAGTTTTATTTTTGAAAAACAGTTCAAACCATATTTTTTTCATTATCATTCCTTAAAGCAAATGGTGGAAGTCCTTATCACCATTTTGAACGCAAACATTAACAAATCAATTTGATTTTTGGATATTTCATCGCGTTATTGGTGTTATTTACTTTAGTTACGATTTGTTCTAATTCATCGATATCTGCAGGACCTCTCTGATAGAATCTCATCTTTGAAATAACCAAATGCACAAAAAATAAATCATCCTTGCCGATTTAAACTAACCATAAAGTTTCGTAACCATAAAATTTGGATGTTTTATCTTGTCTCTTTTATTTTGCTTTTTCTTCTTTTCTATTGTCAAGGTGCTAATGGCTCCAAACAATTAAAGATAGCTTCTCAAATTGATGCTTTGGTCCTTATATATGGAATCTGTTTATTAACAAAATGAACTTCAGCAATATTTTTAATTCCGATTCTCAAAGAGTTCAAGCCACAGAGACACACTCGATGTCATGTTTTTCACATACTTGGAACAATCAATGTTTTACTGACAAAATGCTCTTCAAAGTCCTTTTGAATTCAAATCAATCGAGACCTCAGACTAAAATGATGCAATGTTTTCAATGTATTCAGTTATGGTTAAACGACTTATGTCAACATTCACATTGCTAGAATTCATTTGAAATCGCTTGAAACCATGGTTATCTCGGTCTCAATGCTTTCCAAAAACCGGAGGACCAGGCGAGAAAGCTGGAATCGGTGAAAGAAAAAGATAGAGATTTCAGGAACTTTTGGAATATCGCTAAAGATTTTAATGTTCGATTTCTAAACATTAATTAAAAGACAAGACTTCTGTGATTTTGAAAACATTTAAAAACGATAAAAAGTGATTTAGCCATGATCTCTGTTATAGCGTAATAAACAATCACTTTATGGTTAATAAATAAATAAAAATCCTCTGACGAGGGGAACTTTGTGGCCAAATGCCCATAGAAATTAAACTACTATCAAAGAATTCCTTTAGCACTTTAGTTGTTAGGTTTAACGTGTGTGAAGTGGTTCTGTTTTTCTGAAAACAGAAGTAACAGTCCTGTATCTCCAGTGAAGCAATAAAAGTTTGAAATGTAACCAAGTACACTTCGGAATTGTTTGAGTGAACGACTAAATTATTTTCATTAAAATTAAATAACTAGTTCATGCAGACAAATTTTATTGTTGCCATTCTTAATGTTAAAAATGATTTTTCAAAAATGAAAACGTTGAAAAAAATATTTTCAATTTATTCAAATCACTTGTGCAGAATCGTTTCAAAAATTACTAACGATATAGATTCGAATTTATGTCTAAAAAACAATTTTTCGCGTTTAGAGAGTTAAAAAAAAGAGCCCCACACTTTAAATTTATTATTAAATAGGTAAAGATGTTGGAAAACATGTGATTTATGTATATACTATACATGACACAAAAAAATCGGATACTCCTTTAAACTGATCACTCTGTATGTTTGCTATACATTCAATGAAAATCAATAACATTATCTAAAAGATTTAATCTTGAAAATAATCTCAAAAAATAGTTTAAGTATAAAAATTTCTTACTTCTACAATAATTCACTTTATCTTCTAAGAATTTTATTTCACTTACCTGAAAATAAAAAGAAGTATGTGTATATTTTTATATTATTTAAATATTAAAATATAAATTAACAATGAAATACAGTAATCATGGAGTATATTTATGTTTATTCGATTTCCATATAACTTGTGTGGTAATACATAACTTATGTAATAATTTCTCAGCAATAATTTTTAAAATACGTAGATCTTCATTGTATACTATAAATAGTTATTATACTTGGAAATAATTCATAAAATCCTTAAATATATATTATTAAACGAAAATTACATTTTGAAATATACAAAATGATAGAAATATACAAAGAAAACACATTATAAAAATGCTTAGTATATATTTCTAAATGTAATCTTAAAAATTTATTTTATTTATGGTACTTATCAATTTTTTTAAGACTTATGTTTCATATATTATCACATAATTTATTCAAGTAAAAAATTTTATTAATTTGTTTTTCAATGGTAAATCATTATTATATAATATAAAATTATAATATTAATATATTATTAATATAATCCCAAGACCAACAGATCATTTATTGACCAAGATATGGGTACCAAAGTTAGATCCATAACATTAAAAATGATTAGGATGACTTCTAATTGAATCAACTCGAAGTATTACTGATAAGAAATTTACCCCAAACCATTTCTCATTTTAAATATTTTTTACAGTCTTTTTCGATATTTTCAAATGACAATTTATATAAAAATTCTTTTATTGACAAGAAAACTGATTGCCGTACAGTATTAATTAACTTCGTGTTATTTTAAAGGAAGGATAATTTTTTAAGTTAAATTTTACAAATAATTTCTTTTTTCTTATAAGTTTATTTATAATTTTTCTCCATTATGCAAACGTCACCCTAGTATACTATAGAACATTTTATGGGGTGCATTTTCACTTGTTGAATTAATGGAGAAAAAAAGGAGACATTTTTATAAGAGATCAAAAATAGCACAATGTAGATAACTATCGATATTTTTTCACAGAAAACTCAAGCCCAGAGTAACAGATATCTTTATATTTATTATTTGCATAATAAATATTTTTGAATTATATATATATATAGGGATATAGATAAATTGAAACTGGTATTGTTCAAAATATATGCGAGTTCTGACATAAATATAATATTTTAGCATCACAATATATATATTTAATACTTTCTTAAAGTTTTGGCCAAGATTGTGGACAATATCACATCGTGAGATTATATAGAATGAATTTAATATACAAATTATATAACCGAAACGCATATTAATCTTCGTTAGCAATAGAAAAATAAAAATAGAAAAATCAATAAAAATTAAAGTTAGAAATGATGCTTAACAAAAGAAAATGATAGCCTAAATTAAAAAAAAAAAAAAACCCCACATTATGCATAGTGGTAGATTTTAAGTTAATACTACAGAAAATATTTGACATCATTCTATGCATTTATTGAACTTTTAAAAAAGGTGTAAAAAAAATCACACATCAATTTTCTATTAAAAATAAAATGCGCGATTTTCAAAAATAAAGCAATAACTACTCATTGATTTAAAAAAAAATAATAAAAAAAAACCTTGAATTGCATAAACACGTAATTTGTTAGGTACTCAAGAAGAAACAAACGATAAAAAAATTTATAAATGACTCGAACTATTTTTCTAAAGTGATATTTAAGAAAGTTGCAAAGTGCAGAAATTTAAAGAAAAATAATAAAAAAAAAAAGAACAGTTTCGCCACATTAGCAAGATCCTGATGCCAGCACCAGACAATCATTATTTGTTCGAAAACAGGGCTAGACTCAGTTCTAAAAGGCATCGCAATCGAATCTAATATTCCAGCCGCAATTACCTTAAAGCGTTTGGAGCTGAAGGCTGACGAAAAACCATTACTATCTCGCCATCACGACAAGTGCGAAATAACCTCCCTCCAGTTCGACATCGGTGAGGACATTTCTCAAATTAAATTAAAATGTCTCCGGACCCACCGATGTCGTTAAGGCGTAGTTATGACACCCATTAATAAAAATATTCCTTATTTACCCAGATCTCCCCCCTACGTTTAAACCTTATTAGCAATTTATTTTCAACGCCATCCCAAGTTTTGGTGAGTTAGCAAGAGCTGAGAGTAATAATATCTCCCTCCTACAACCACCCCCGAACATGGGTGCTTTTTGAAAACTCTCGTCCCTTTAAGTGGAAGTGGAGGAAAAGAGGGAGATGTCACCATAGAAATGTGTATGTAATTATAAGTGGCATAGGGATTTTTTTCCCTTTTTGTCTTACTGTCAGGGATTTCTCCGTCAAAGTTTTTGTTGGGTAAATGAAGATTGGCATATTAATTTATATAACTCAGAAATTAATATAAATTTGAAGAAAAATACTTCAAGTCAAAGTTTCAAAAATGTGGCGAAAGATACAGAGTGAGTTCCTATGTTGAAACCAGTGTCTATTATCAGGTAATGGAATTAATTATATAATTGGTTTAATTAAAACTTTCCTGAAAAGAGGGAATATGTATAGTTTCTAAAGTATAAACATTCTGATTCTTAACGACCTTTCAAATAAATTGAATAAATAAAGCTAAAAATTAAAAGTAATTTCGGGAATGTATAACTATTAAAATTATCACCCATGCTTCAATACGATTTGATTACTTTTTACTATCTATATTCATGCATCATTGATTTTTAATTTTATGAGAAAAGAAATAAGAACTCTCTGGTGTTTTTTAATTGAGGACATTATAAAGTCTGAGCTGTTTGTAAAGTTCATGTCCTGTTTTATAGTAATATGGACAATATCTGGGACATGAAAATAATTGCAACATCTCTTTTGTCAAACCAATATGGATTGTCTCCATCAAGTTAAGCGGTCAAAATCCATGTCTTGTTGGTAGAGTGATGTTGATAGTAACCATACTAACTTTTATTAATAATCAAGGTATTATATAATAATCTTGTTTACTATTTTTAAGTAACCCTGTTTGTAAAGCAAAATTAACCATAGTAACCATGAAATACTTATCTTGTTTGGAAGAAGCGAAGTATAATCACCATAAGATTCACTTTGTTTTTAAATTGATTTGAATGGTCAAAATATTAGGCTGGGGAAAAAGTAATCCATTTTTTTTCGGTAGATGTCCGTAGTGATCGATATCTCGTCAGGTATCTATCAAACAATTTCAGATTTATGCTCGTTGGAAAGGTGACATTTGACACTAAAATATTCTCTTGCGGTTTTTTGTTTGATTCATTCAGTTACGAGTACAAAGTTTTCAAAATCGAAGACAACAAATAGAAAATTCGATACATTTTCGTTTTTCTCTTGTAACGGCGCAAAAGAATGCCGGGTGGCTAAAATTGTGAAAGGTGTTTATCGTCCTATATAAGACTGTAACAACCAGTTACGTACAATTTTTGTTTCGTCGATTCCGTTCGGGTATTTTTGATGTTAGAGATGCACCTCGCATGTGGATACAGCATCGTCGAAAATGTCTATAAAATATCAAAAATGATCGAAGTAAACCGCATGTCAGCAGTCGTGATGCGCAAGACCTAAAAATCTACATGAAAACTGTTTTAAACCTTTTTACAAAGCGAATCCAAAAGAAGTTACATGAAGTTCACGTAAAAATAATGAATTTCTTTTTTCCCAACCTAATATCTTCTCTGGTCAGTTAGGCGATATGGATTGTCACTAAGAGATCTAGGCCTACCTTTAAAGCAACATCAAGTACTTACGTTAAAAACCATTACCAATTAGTCGAGCGATATGAACAGTCACGTGAAATCTGTACAATATTATTGATAAAGCTATAAAAAGCTAATTAAATGCAGCAGATATACGCAGAATTTACGAGGTAAAAGATAAGAAAATTAAAATGTAAATAAAAACAAGTGGTTTACAAATTGCGGTACCAAATAAGGTAAGACTATGATAATTGCATTGAAGCTGTTTCTGAAGATATTGGTTGAATTACCACGAAATAAGTCATTCATCTGTTATTGTTAATCAAGTATAATATTTTACATAACTAATTGCGAATCTAAAAAAGAATAGAAGACTAAAACTGGATATAAAAGAATTTTTATTTTAAAAAGGAAACGTCAATTTGAAAAGAATATAGGCTGTTACTTATTAATCAACTAAAAAATTTCAATATATTCAATTTCTTTGAATACAAGTAAAACAATTTCAATTTTGAATTCAATAACAATTAAAATTCTAACTTATATATTTTTTTGTTTCATTTGTGTATGTGTGATAGCACCAGTACTTTTTGATTAATACTGAAAAAATATGTTCTTACACAAAAAATAAACGCCCATTAAATACAGACTTTTAACTATTTTATTAAGAGATAACTAGTAGATATTTTTTTTAATCGACTTACAAGAGAAAATATTGTTTTATTATTTTTAGACAGACTCACACCATCTCTATAAAAGCAGTTATTGTAGAGCAGACACAGAAACTATTAGGAAATCCTGTCCACTTAACTTTATAACACTTTTTACTAATCAAAAGAGAATCAATAAATTCAAAAAAATAATTTCCGCTGAAATACAGTTTTATATATTTTACCACTCTACACTTATTCAATATAACATTCCCATTAAAGAAAGGAAGAATTAATCAAACAAGAAGCCTTTTTTATCACCTAGATTTTGCTCAAAACTTTTTATATTTGTTTCAAAATTTCCGAAAAATTTTATCACCAGAAACATTTAAACTAATCTAACAGTAGAAATAAAATCCAAAAACACATTTCCGTTTTAATTTAAAGGCATATATCTCAAAAATATATATTATTTAAAGATGTCGAAAATATTATAAAATATGGTCTTTATAGTATAGAATGTAATACAAGTGAAGGAATTGATAATTTAATATATTTTAATTAAAGTAAATATAATAAATAAACTTGATTGAAATTAGTTTTAAAAGAAAGTTTTTCAAAATAGTATTATATGCAATAGTAAAATTTAAACAAAATTGGAAGTTATTGTATAATTGCAGTTTTATTCAAAAAAGAAACCTTTTAAGGAAGTTAAGAATAATTATTATAAGAGGAGAAATAAATTAAATAAGAATACACATTAAATGAAATGTACTGTATGACTGTTCAAAAAAGTTTATTGATTTAAATTTAAACAATGAAATAAACTATTCCAAGCTAATAGAATACAAAAGTACAGTAAGTCGTATAAAATTGTCTTAAGAAAACTTTGACAATATGTATTTGCTATATTTGTATGAACTTGATTTTTAGAAAATTTAACACAAAAACTATCATAGAAAAAAACCTTTAAAAAAACCGCGAGTACTTAGAATTTGCTTATTGTTTCAACTGAATCTAATATTAGAAGATATTTTTTTACATCCAGGTATTTTTCAAATAGTTTAAAAAAATTACTTTTGTGACGATTGTAGCCTTAGTATAAAAACAAATAAAAAATTTTAAATCGTATTACTAACCATTAACATTTATTAATGTTTTTTTAGATTGTAAATATACTCTTGCCTAGTTCAAAATCTTATTTAGATAAATTTAATAATTCTTATTCACATTAATTTAAAATAAACAAGTAAAAAAAAAACATAATGTAATTTATATATTTTGGCTTTAATAATTAGAAAATATTTGCATAGCATTTTAATTATACATAGCTTTTCAATAAGAACTCTGAATCATTGATTCCGCAACTTTGAAAAATATAATAATTGTAATATGCAGTTATATTAATTTCATATCACATTCTTAATTATTCGTAATGATGCAATTGATCACGTGATGATTCTCCAAATCTAAATTAATTTCTCCAGCATGAAACGCCAAGATTTTATGAAAATGCAAAACTAAATACATCCATTTACCTAAAAATAAATTAAAAACATCTAGTTTTTGATTCCATCTTGAAAACTGGGGAGTAAATAAGACCATCCATCAAATTTTTAATTAACTTTGTCAGCCGATGTCAGCAATGTGGCAAGATTCAAATTAAAATTTGAATTCCCTAAAAGGAACTGAACAAAATCTTGTTTGAATTTACGATTAAAAAATTTACTTAAAATATAAAAAACAATGAAAACATATTGATTATAATACAAATTTAGTTCATTTTTTTAAAAATTAATGTACGAATTCCTTAAATTTTAATTTTCATGACAATAAACCAATATATATAGATTTTACTAGGCTAATTAATTTTATTATATAGCAATATTTAAAAATTCATGCGAAAACCATCCATTAACAATAAAATAGAAAGATATCACCAGCGGTTCCATATTTTTTGCATCGACTAAAAGCAAATATAAGCATATTAAAGCAAATATAAATTAAATAGCACATGAACGACTTTCTGTGATAACAGATTACTTAAAACAGCAATAGTTATTTCCTGAATTCACTGAGTAAATGACTATTTACCTTTTGCTGTTGGAGACAAACATAAATTTTTTTTTTATGAATGTCCTTACAAAAGCTGATTTACAGCTGCATATTTACTATACTCTAGATACTTAATATATTATATAAATAGGCCAGATTACAGACAGATAGTACTTTATAAAAAGACACAGGACGAGAATGGGTTTCTGAATCTCTATTGGGACAGAAAGCCCATCTTTGGAAGTTCATATTGCCTTTCGAATGAACTGCGTCTCGTTAACAATATCACAATGAAAGATGTTCATGCGTGAATCATAAATAGCTTTTTATTCGATGCAATATAATATCTCGTTGGCCATTGTCAGTTTCCGATAAGTGTTACTTGTCAGATAATGTTAGCAATGTTTTTGTTGCAATATATATATATATATATATATATATATATATATATTGCAACTCGGAAATATAATTAACATATTATTTCTTTAAATAACGGGTAACACAACGTGTATGGAATTACTGTATAAATGTAAGTATTTGTCTAAATAAAAAAAATATTGATGTGACATATGTCAATCAGAAAGAATACACATTGAAGAACGTATCTTATATTAGGTTGGGAAAAAAGTTATCCATTATTTTTTCGGTAGACGTTTGTAGTGATCGCTATCTCGTGAGGTATCTATCAAACAATTTCAGATT
>JAPDSC010147690.1:28514-51867 GCA_026290005.1 Latrodectus geometricus
ATCGCTATCTCGTGAGGTATCTATCAAACAATTTCAGATTTATGCTCATTGGAAAGGTGACATTTGACACTAAAATATTCTTTTGCGATTTTTTGTTCGATTAATTCAGTTACGAGTACAAGGTTTTAAAAATAGAAGACAACAAACAGAAAATTCGAAAAATTTAATTTTTCTTTTATAATGGCGAAAATGCTAACCAGGTGGCTAAAATTGTGAAAGGTGTTTATCATCCTATATATGATTGTAACAACCAGTTACGCACAATTTTGGTTTCGTCGATTCCGTTTGGGTATTTGGATGCTAAAGATGCACCTCGCATGGACACAACATCGTCGAGAATGTCTATAAAATATCAAAAATTATCAAACTTGACAGCATGTCAGCAGTCGTAGCTTCGCACAAGACCCAAAAATCTACATGAAAACTGTTTTAAATCTTTTTACAAAGCGAATCTGAAAGAAGTTACAAAAAGTTTACGTAAAAATAATGGATTTCTTTTTCCCCAACCTAATATATAAATCACAAATTCCATTACAATAACTTTAATTGAGAAACTACAATTATAACTTCATGTACATGACGACTGAAAATTAAATGTTAGTTATAGTTTGCATTATAAAAACCATAATTTATGTTAAAGCATATAATTTTAAACATATAATTAACATAGTGGCTTAACACATTGATGTAAAAAAATGCTAATTACTTACTAAGTGATGAGATGATGAATAATAAGGCAATTTTTACAAAAAATTTTAATCTGTGAACCGATAACCTGGAATCCCTTAAAATATTATGTCTTGGTCGTTTTAAGCCTGCCAAAAAGTGACTACCAAAATGATTAACCAAAATATTTCAAAATGCAAATACAAATTTACTGCTCTTGTATGTGATTTGCATGGCAAAATCTATTCATATTCACTGATTTTCACACAACAATTTGTGTGTGTATTTCACGTACATACATTTTCATACAACAATTTTAAAAAATCGTAAAATTTCTCGTAAAAATAATTATCGTTATTTGTCATTAAAAGTTTCCTTTTGACTGCATTCATTGTGAGAAGTTATTCTCGAAACTCAATCTGCCTTGATTTAGCCTGGCAAGCAGCTTTTATTAACTTTTTCTCTAAAGCAATTTATCAAGCCAATTTCAAAATACAAAAAAATCAATTTAATACAAAATATTTTGAATTGTTTTATTATACAGAAACAGAATCTGTCTCTCTTTCTTATAACTTGCCATTTTGTAATAAATAAAATGGTTCATCAAGCTTTAACTAAGCTAACAATCAATTCAAGACATTTTAAACAAATCTTAATCGGCAACGGAACTTACAAATGTTTAAAGCACACCTAAATTAAAACTAAGCACCATAAAAAGCATGGCAAACATTAACATTTTATAATTTTGCGTTGAACATTAGTTGAAATTACATATGCATTCAGTTTTACAAATATTCTTCCCACACCAACACCTGCCAATTCAACTTTTGGATGATTTCGACACAACTGGTTGAAAACTGTTGTTTCCTTGACAGCGAGGGTCTCTGTTTTCTTCCGACATCATAAAAGATTACAGACTGAAAAATACTTTTGCGTGGGGATTTATAGGAGCGTATCCAAAAATGACAGCACACCAACTCGCTCCTGACACCTGATATACGCCAGTGATGCCTCACTGGCACGGTGCTGTGCCCAACAGACCTAACGACGTATATCTCGGGAGCATTTATTCTTATCGCTCCACGTGTCCCGGATATCGATGACTCATCACAAAAGGAAGAAGACGCGGATGGATGATGTCATTATCGTTAATAAATTTGACGACCATAACAAACGTGACTTAACCGAAATAAAAAAAAATTCTATTGGAAGCTTCTTAAATATAAATGGAAAGAAACGATAATTATGATGTTGCGTTAAGGTGGTATAATGAGCACGAAATTTTAAGATTAAGTTCTTAATAGAATATTCATTGTAATTCATTATTTATATTACAAAAATAATAAGTTATTAATATACACAATTTTAAAATAGGAGTATAAAAGCAAGTTTTCATTATTGCCTTCACATATTAGGTTGGGGAAAAAGAAATACATTATTTTTAGGTGAACTTTTTGTAAATTCTTTCAGATTGTAAATTCTTTCAGATTGCTTTGTAAAAAGGTTTAAAACAGTTTTCATGTAGATTTTTAGGTCTTGTGCGAAACTACGACTGCTGACATGCTGTCAAGTTTGATAATTTTTGATATTTTATAGACATTCTCGACGATGTTGTACCCATGCGAGGTGCATCTTTAGCATCCAAATACCCAAACGGAATCGAAGAAACCAAAATTGTGCGTAACTGGTTGTTACAGTCATATTTAGGACGATAGACACCTTTCACAATTTTAGCCACCTGGTTAGCATTTTCGCCATTATAAAAGAAAAACTAAAATGTATCGAATATTCTGTTTGTTGTCTTCTATTTTTAAAACCTTGTACTCGTAACTGAATCAATCAAACAAAAAACCGCAAGAGGATATTTTAGTGTCAAATGTCACCTTTCCAACGAGCATAAATTTGAAATTGTTTGATAGATACCTCACAAGATAGCGACCACTACAGACGTCTACCGAAAAAATAATGGATAACTTTTTCCCCAACCTAATAATTCTAATGTTACACATTTTAATTAAATTTTCATATCCTTATTTACTTCACCAGAATTATTGTATTCCTTTTTCATGATATTTTCTGCAATAAATTGTCATATAAATTACATAAAAAACAGTGCAGAGGATGTTTATATTATTAATTTTAATTTGACGAAATGCACTGAAGTCAATTAAAGAAACTTAAAAAGATTCTCTTGACAAGTTGAAAGTTAAGAAAAGTTATAACGATTTTTCCATCTTGCCTAAAATCAGAATTTACAAACTTTATTCAACAACTTTTTCATTCTCGGAACTTAATTCAAGATATTCGTAGAAAATTGGATAGCAGTAAGTGTGTGAATATCTTCCAATAAACAACGTCCGCATCAACGGAAAGTTCTGTCGACAAAGAGGAAAGGGTTAACCCATATCCAGCACGAATTTCTTTTAAAGCTCAGAAAGAGATTTTTCGAGACAACAAATTATTCTTGGAGGTGTTTTTTTTTTTCGAGATTGGCAACACAAGTTCTGTTCAAATGTTGATGGAAGATTGTAAAAGATGAAATCACTTCGAAGAGTGAGGAAGAATATGACACGTATTTTTTGTTCTTTTTTGAAAATCTATTGCCCGAAGTTCTTGTTTTCTACATAATTGACAAGAGTTTGCTATTTCTGAGACGCTGCAAAAAATAAATTTGTT
This sequence comes from Latrodectus geometricus, assembly GCA_026290005.1. Lineage (NCBI taxonomy): Eukaryota > Metazoa > Arthropoda > Arachnida > Araneae > Theridiidae > Latrodectus > Latrodectus geometricus. The sequence continues at coordinate 31,857 of JAPDSC010147690.1, forward strand.
TTTTCCAATTTTTCTTTTGGTGACAAATGCGATAGATTTTGTATGTTATAAGATTGTTAAATAATTAAAGGAAATCTTATACCGTAAAATAAAATTATTGATTGAATTGTCCGTATAAAATGTCTTATAACAAATGAAGATATATTTTGGTTTTATTTATAAATTCTTAAATATGATATTACGCTTTCCCAATTAGAGAATAATTTCCTAGATACTAATTATTTTCTCACTGTAAATAATAAGTTATAGAAATTTTATTTTGAAAATTAATAAACTCGTATTTATTTATTAAATACTCTAATTATTATTGTGTTATGTTTTTAATCGATATCTTTACATGATAATACCCACAACTGTGAAGTTTTTATTTCCAATGATGTGGTATAAAACGATTCTGATATTCATTTATATTTCAAGAAATGATAAAAATTAATATTAATTAATTTATTATACGAAAGGAATCAGAACAATATTTTCTACTACTTTTTGAAAATTATTGTTTTTAAACAACAAATTAAATTTTATATCAAATAATTTTATTCTTTTATGATGAACAAAATTTAAAAATTCCTTGATAAGAAATTCGATATTTGCATAAGTTATATAATTTTTGAAACTTTCCTTTTCTTTTAATTAAATGTCCAAATTTTCCTAGATTTAATAAAATACAATTTGAAATTTAAATACCAAATTTTACTAAATATATAGCTTTTGCCTTAAACTTTTTTTGAATAAATTTTTGAATTTAAGGAATTTTAGATTTTCAATCCATACTGGTTTGAAAAATGTTGATTTCCAACTTCAAAATTTTTTAATGTTTTACATATATTTGCTATTAAAATGAAACCTATAAAAAGTTTTTATAAGTCTATTGTTACCATAAATTTTACCAAAAATGGATGTCACGTGAAAAAAAAAATTTTTTTTAAAGCTATATTGACAACAAAAAGCCAATATTCTAAAAATCAATTTTTATAAAACATGATTGATATAATTTATGATTACATTTTACATATGAAAAAATATATTTACTGCACAAAATATGTCAGAAAAATATCTAAACTGAGGAAGAAATTAGACTTCTAACCGTAATCATAAGGAACAATTAGAACTATTAGATCGTTAGTAAAATAAATTTGATAAAAATTTTGTTCAAAATTTTAAATATATTAATTAAATTTATTCTCAGAATTAATTTTAAAGTTTATTTCAATTAAGCAAAACAACAGCTTGATTATTTGATATACATTAAGGAACTTACGAACGGAAAGTACAAATTTAAATCAAAACAGAAAAGATAAATTACTTTTTTGATTTTTAAATAAATTACTCTCTTAAATTAACTAATTCTTGTTAAAGTCAACAAGACATTATTAATTTTTTAATTTGAATGTATGTCATTAATTAAAAAGAAAAGTACTTAAATTTAAATTAAAAATATTTTCTCAAAATTTAAATTACTTTCTTGTAAATAATAAGCATACAATTAACTATAAAAACTATAATTTTTGATATTATATAAAAATCCACATACTTTGCGAGTAAAAATATAATAATAAAGCTATATAATATAATAATAATAACAAAGCAAAAGGAATGTGATTTAAAAAAATTATCAAACGCATTTTTTCTTCCGATTCAATTTATTGAAGAATAATGTATTCGTTAATCATAAGGCTTTTTTTTTATTTCATATAACTATTAGAAAAAAATAGAAATTCGATAGGATTGCCCGAAACAATCGCTCTAACTAACTGAACAAGCTTAGGGCTATACTAAACCATCATCCCGCTATTAATATTCGGAAAAAAGCACGATTTGTTAATGTCAGCTAAATCTGAAACAATCATTTTCATTTTTTTTTTGCTAGTTATACAATCAAAATGAATACTAAGCAAAATCTATTTTAAACGTGAAAATTGGATGCATTAAACACCAAAGTATTAAAAAAAATTCTGTAAAAAAGATATTCGAATACATGAATACTCTCTTGTAATACTTTAGTTATGATTGGTTAAATGAAGGTAAGAATCTAAGATTCATATCTTTATTTCACCAATCATACAAGAGATTGAATCCAAAATTTCAAATAATTTTTATCCTAAATTTGAAACTTTCGAATCTTAATCTATAATTTGCAAATCAAAAACTGTTTTGAATATATGAAAATTTTATAAGACGTATAAGAATATATATATTGAAAAATCAAAGAACTTATAATGCTTTTTAATGAGTGCCGAATTTTAGAATTGCTTGGCCTGTTTGTTGCTTTAGAATCTTTTTTTGTAAAAGAGGGGCTAATTTGACCTAAATTTACAATTTAAAGCATATTTCATGGTCACGTCTTTTGTTACAAGAAGTACAAGAAAATTAGTCTATGGCACTGCTCGAGGCTATGCACTCGAAATTTTTTATAAATTTTCAAAGGCATTATTTCAAGCAATCAGAGTGGGAAAGTTATTCGGGAAAATTTATAATCCTGTTAAATAGCAAAGAAAAACAAAGAAAAAAAGATATCCAAACTGGGAAAGAAAAATATCGATGATTACGAATATACGAAGACAGTATTTACAGAAGAAAAGCTATTCAAATGAAAAAAAAAAGAAATCCTCTACATAAATATTCTCAAGCTGTAAAAGATATAAACTATGTCATAAATAAATTGCGTAAATTTGTTTATATCTTTGTAATTTTATTAACCATAAAGTGGTTGTTTCTTTTGTTACAGTTGAGGTCATGTGTACGTCACTTTATTTTACTTACAATTGATCTGTCAGTTAAGCAAATAATTATTTTCACCAATAATGTTGAATATACAATTTTGTCCACCCATCAAAAACAAGTCAATTTAGCTGTGGGATGAGCTCTTCAGTGAGCAGTTGGAAAGAAAACGTGGGCCAATATCTTAGTGGGATCGGTTATTTTATATGTTATTGGAGCTTTGCCTCTCTTGGTACTGCAATTAAAAAATAAATATTAGTTTGGGGGAAAAAGAAATCCATTATTTTTACGTGAACTTTATGTAATTTCTTTTGGATTCACTTTGTAAAAAAGGTTTAAAACAGCTTTCACGTAGATTTTTAGGTCTTACGCGTTACGACTGCTGACATGCGGTTAACTTCGATCATTTTTTATATTTTATAGACATTCTCGACGATGCTGTATCCACATGCGAGGTGCATCTCTAACATCAAAAATACCCGAACGGAATCGACGAAACAAAAATTGTACGTAACTGGTTGTTACAGTCTTATATAGGACGATAAACACCTTTCACTATTTTAGCCACCCGGCTATCTTTTTCGCCGTTACAAAAGAAAAACTAAAATGTATCGAATTTTCTGTTTGTTGTCTTCCATTTTGAAAACCTTGTACTCGTAACTGAATGAATCAAACAAAAAACCGCAAGAGGATATTTTAGTGTCAAATGTCACCTTTCCAACGAGCATAAATCTGAAATTGTTTGATAGATACCTCACGAGATATCGATCACTACAGACGTCTACCGAAAAAATAATGGATTACTTTTTCCCCAACCAAATATTTGATTGTTTATGCAAGCAATAAAAAATCATAACATCCACTCTGTGGTTAGTTTAAATCGGAAAGGACGATTTAAATGTTTAATATTACATTTTTATTATTTTATTTATTGTAGTAGTAGACACACCTCATGTACACATGCTCTGTTTACTATAACAATTAAAACTGTAAATTTTATGCTGTATAATTGTAATACTCCGTCATCATATTCAGGAAATCTAATAGACCCAGTAAACAATACAACTTTCGGTGATTAAATTTACTTTCGGATATACCACACAGCTCTAACGAAAAGGATTGTTTGAAATTTATCGCATAACAGCTCATCTCTATGTGGAAATAAAAACATAAAAAGAGAGGAAATTTATGTGATATATGGTGGTAACCCAAGGCACGTGAGCGGGGAATGAATCGAAGGATACTAAGCATTTCTTTGTACACTTAGAAAGGGGAAACAAGAGAAGCTGGGGCTGAGATTACAGATTCTCGGCTACGTCTTCAGAAAATAAAAAGTTTTTTTCTGCGTACGTGTTATTCTTTATGCGATTGGTTGAATAACAAATGTGACAGAAAATCTGGATTTTCTTTATTTTCTCTAAAGCCTTCACTCGCCTTTTCGAGTAGTAACAGGATTTGAGGGAAACGATTCACTGATTTGAAGTGATTCTTTTTTCCATTTGGCGATTTTCCTGGTCTTTTTTCTTAATAAACTTAACGGTTTTCTTCTGTCGGAATTTAAGATATAAATTACTATGTATATGGATAATAAATTTGACAATAAATCAAGTATATTGGGGGAAAATGAAGTATATTATCTTTACTCGAGTTTCATGTAACTTGTTTTGGATTCACTTAGCTTAAATGTTTAAAACTGTTTTAAGGCCGATCTTTAGATTCTGGGAGGTACTACGACTGTTAACAAGCGGTCACCTTCGATGATTTTTGATATTTTATCGACAATATAACGACGATGCACTTGTGCGAGACACATTTTTAACATCAAAAACACCTGAACTGAATTGAGAATATCAAAATTGCACGTAACTGGCTGTTACAGTATTAGGATAATAAACACCATTTATAATTTTAACCACCAAGCTTATTATTTTCAACTTCATCAAAGAAAAATTGTAAAGTGTGTGTGCCAAATTTTCTCTTTGTTAATTTCATATTTCAGCAATCTTTATCTCATAAATGAATAGACTAAACAAAAAAGAGCTGAAGAATTTTTTAGAGTGAAATATTACCTTTTCAACGAGCATAAATCTGAAATTGCAAGATTAATACTTTATCACAGATATCGATAACTGCAGCTTTCTTCTTTTTATATTTTCCTAATTAAGATTTTTAATCGATTAATCAAATTAATGTAAAACACATTAAATTTGATTATTAATTTATGTATTACATTAAATAAAATTCTGTTTAAAAACAACAGAAAAAAAAACTGCTTTAGGGAATTTTAGTCATTGAATGAGAATCTTAAAAACGCTGTTATTCATAATCGAAAATAGCTATATTTCTATTTTGTTGAATGGAAACTGCTTAAACACGTCCACTCGATTAAGAAAATAAATATGTTCAATTATGTTTAATAAATTATGTTATAAATATGTTTATTTTTATCCCATAGCCGCCCGATCTGTCTAGTGGTTAGCGTAACTGATTACGGATGGGGAAGACCTGGGTTCGAATCCCGGCTCGGCCATTGATGTACTGTATCTCTCTGTGTTTCTTGTCCTTTCCTCAGATGGATGAATGTGACCATCCCTATAAACGGGTTTGTGGTGGTGTGGCGAGGGCGATGCTACTCGTACCTCCGTGATTTGGTTCACAGGTGCCCACAAGGTAGCGATAAAATGAGTAGCAGTTTCCGGCCATGTTGCGGTAAATGGGTTAATTACTCAAGTGTGCCCGCCATTAGAAATAATAGAAAAAAATTTTAAATCCCATAAAACTGAGTAATGAAATTTAATTTAAAATTCCATAAACATTCTGAAAATTGCTAAATTATTTGAAAGATAGATGAAAATGAGTAGTACACAATACGAATGCACAGCCTAATATATATATTATTACAATTATTATTAAATTTAAGTTAAAAATTGCGAATAAGTCCTCATAAAAATCTAATAGAACTACTTGTAAATCTTCAAAATTTTAAAATTTAATCCAGTACTTCGTATATTTGTTTCATATTCAATGTAGTTTTAACTATAAAACATATTCAAGTTATGCTTCTCTCTTTCGTATTTTTCTTATTTTCATCTAAATCAATGAAAAGATTCAGCTTATATCAAGGTATTTCACAAACATATGATATCCATTATTCTGAGTAATAAGTATGAGAAATAATTTATGATTGATAATGCCTTCATTAATGAAAAAAATATCGCATTTATATCTCTAAGTTTTAATAATCTACGAATAAAGTGGTAATTGTTAGCCCTGAAAAAACTAAAGCAATGATTATCCGTAAATAAATTTATCCAAAGTGATGAATTTCTAAATGAGATCACGCTAATTATCATTATATGCTTCTAATAACCTAGAGATTAAAGAGATCAAACCTAGAAAGTTTAACAACTAAAACCTAAAAAGTTGAGCCAATAAATAGGGCATTCCTGTAGAAAATTTCCATTCTTCATGTATAAAAATGATAGAGTATGAGGCTCTCTATTTTTAAAAGAATGCTTTTATTATTTTTACAGAACTAATAAAAAAGATTACCCCCACCCCATTTATTCCACTCAAAGATGTCACCTTGAATTACATTAATACAGTTATTTAAATTTTTTTAACATTAAATATAACAGATCGACTTTTCTCGGAGCAGAACATTTTCATGTCATGGGGTTCGTCATTTATTGCAATGAATTATCGGGGGCTTTTATTCTTTCGTCTCCAAATGTAATCAAGGAATATCATCTCTCCCTTCTATAAAACGGTTGTCACTTTTTTTTTCCCACCAACCCCCTCATCTAACCCCGACAGAGGGCTAAAAGAAAAGAAGGATTCCCCTCCTCGACATTAGTGAAAAAGAAAAATGATTGATGCCGACTAAATCACCGCAGCCTTTCTTTCTTCTCTGCATAAACATTTTTTACCCGCCATTCCGCGGGAAAAAAATAAAGAGGGGATCCATCAAGCTCCAGAAAGACAGTAGAAGCACCAGAATGGTTGGCGAAATGTCTCCCAAAGGCATGACAGACAAATGAATGTGCGTTTGGTTCTTTTCTCTTCTGGTCTCATTGATACAATGTGTGCGCGTTTATAAAGAGTTCAGCTGTAATTGCACTTTTATACTCAAATACATTAATGATAAAGCTCATATATTCACTTGTCAAAAAGAAAGCCATGTAAGCAAGTTATAAAACTATTTTAGGGTGATGTTTCCTACTTAGGAAAATAATGTAAAGATTTTGATGAGGGCATGAGATACCTTTGATTTAGTATTAGGCAGAATCTTACCTCGACCAGGTAACTATTAACTGAAAGTTAAATCAGTTCCGAAAATTGAATTTGTCTTGCAAAAAAAAAAAAAAAAAAATCAACTGATTAAAAAAAGTTTGAACCAGTCTTTTGTTTGAGTTTTGAAACTGAAGTTAGAAAGTTTAAATCAGTTGACCTTTTGTTTCAAGATGCTTTTTATTTCAGATTTGAAACACGAAGTAACTCTTAAATTAGGGGAAAAAAGATGACTCTTTTTATCTTAGAATTAAAAAAACTGAATGTGATAGCATGCATTATATCTTAAATTGGTAAAAATTTATTGTGCGGTCTCTCTTGGCGACTTTTTCAAAAAAATGCCAAATATCTCGCCAACATCGCCAATTTGCACAAGCGAGGTCTGTAAATAAACAGAATATTCCATTTTTCATTGGTCGGAATCCCTCATCTGTGATTGGTCAGAATCGGTTGGGTTGCCAGAAAATGTTATTTATCGTCAACTTTGGAAAATCGTGACAAAAGCGACCGTGCAGTAAATCTGAGCCTCTCTTAAATTAAATACATTCATTAGTAACTAATAGTACAAAAAGAATATGTATCTCAATACAATTTCAAATATGTCTTTATGACATATTTGAAAGTACGTTATATACACCAAATAATAAAGGATCTTTGAACTTAATACTTAAATTATTACTTTTTGAATAGTTATAAGTCACATAAATTGGTACATAGATTAGAATAAAATCTGTATGAGTATATAGAATAATTTGATTAAATTGAAACAGTTACAAAAATTGAATTTGTCTTGCAAAAAAAGTTTGAATCATTATTTTGTTTGAGTATTAAAACTAGTTAGAAAGTTTGAATCAATGGATGTTTTGAGATTTAAAATGTTTTTTTTTAAATTCCAGATTTGAAAAAGAAGATAACTTTTTAATGATAAAAAAACGAATCTTTATATTCAGTAGAATTCAAAAAATGAATGAGATACCATGCATCATATCGTAAATTAAATACATTTGTAATTAATAGTACCAAAAGAATATGTATCTCAATATAATGTACTTTCAAATATGTCATAAAATCAAATAATGAAGAATCTGTGAGGTTAATTCTTAAATTAATTACTATTTGAATAATTAAGTCACATAAATTAGTACATAGATCAGAATGAAATCTGTATCAGTGTACAATTCAGGAAAATATATACTTCGATTCCTAAATCCTTAAAAAATTTATAGTATTTAAAACATTTTCGCTTTTAGAAGGGTTGATAAATCTAGTTTGGTATCAGTTATTTTGCTATAATATTCTTAAAAAATAAGGTTAAGGAAAATATAAAAAAAATAATAACAAGGATGGCTATATATGACAATACAAAAAGTTTTATTTTCGTAAAAATTGAATAAAATATAAAGAAAATAAATTCTTGTAACAACAATATCTTTTCCCGACTCAAATAGAATCACGTGTAAATCTCTTTCCAGTGGATATTCCTTCCGCTTTTAAGCTGCTATTCGTAAATCTTTTTTTTTTCGCAGAAAATCAATTTGTTATCACTTTTCGATTGTGTTCAAAGTGCTTCGTCGGTTATATTTCGATAGCAAGCAACTTAAGAGGCTTCAGGATAATAAGGAGAAGGATTACTCACACAGAGCTTTAAGATACAGAAAGTCTACTCCTTTGATCCTTTGATATTTCCATTTATTTTAAAAAAAGAACACCAATTTCTAGGCGAATGATATTCATTCGAATGATGAATAGACATCGAAATCATTCTGGTTTTATAGGAAGTGTATCATTTTTAGTAAAAAAGCTTAATATATGGTGAATCTTTTTGAAATTCAGTTCACTGGTGGCTTAATTTTTCGGCTGAGATTTACTGTACCGTCACTTATGCGACTTTTTCAAAAAGTTGCCAAATATCTCGCTATTTTGCACAAGTGAGGTTGCAATTGGTCAGAATCCCTCATCTGCGATTGGTCGAAATGCGTTGGGTTGTCAGAAAATGTTATTTATCGCCAAATATAGAAAAATCGCGCAAAAAGTGACCGTAAAGTAAATCTTATATATAAAATTTTCATATAAATATCACATATTTAATTAAATAAATTTTTCATATAAATATCACAGAATCAGAGCCTGAAAATTTGTATTTATAAGTTTACAAGGGACAATCATTGACCTATTTTGGTGAATATGGAGTTGGAACCACATTTTTGGTTTTCCACCTATGAGCGGAGAAGTTCTGTTCCACAGCACATTCTGGTTTATAATATCTTCTGAAACATAATCAAAACAGATTTTTAAGCAATTGCATGTTCAAAAATTAGGAGAAATACCAAAGGAATTTAAAATTGATGATTCAGAAGGCTACTAAAGTGTTTTTCATGCCTTATGTGAACGTTCATAACATATAAAGTAACAGTTCATTGTTAATGATTAGTTGTTTTTTTTTTTCTGGATATCGAATTTCCTAGGTTTCAAATTTGTTAGATCTCATTTTGAGTTCAATAATAAGTATATGTAATAATATATAAAAAGACGAAAAAAATTAGTAAAATTTCTTGAATGTAATGCTATCTACTAAGTATTAATTTTCTTTCAGTCGGTGATGGGAAATGGATAATTTTTTCAAAAGTAGTATCTAAGAATTATGTTCCCCATCTAAATTTAGTGCCATGTCCATTGACTCCAGAAAATCTGGCTTTTACCTCTAGATTTTGTTTTGCAATTAACAAAACCACTAAATTATGAACTGGAATTAGAATAAAAACACGTTGTCTGTGGGCAATTGAATAGTTCACAAATCTTGTTATAAAATATGTTTAATATAATGTTAATAATAGCAATCACGTTAGTTTTTAATGAAAAAAAAATGAAATTTTTGATTGACTTTGAATTTGTTCATATTTTTATGACAGTATAAGGTCATAAATATGAACAAACTCAAAGTTAATCAAAAATTTCGTTTAAAGTAATAAATATGAAATAAAACAGTGTAAATAATGTTTTATTCCATATTTATTACTTTAAACGAAGAAATATATTAGGTTGGGGAAAAAGAAATCCATTATTTTTGCGTGAACTTTTAGTAACTTCTTTCAGATTCGCTTTGTAAAAAGGTTTAAAACAGTTTTCATGTAGATTTTTAGGTCTTGTGCGAAGCTACGACTGCTGACATGCTGTCAAGTTTGATCATTTTTGATATTTTATAGACATTCTCGACGATGTTGTATCCACGCGAGGTGCATCCAAATACTTAAACGGAATCGACGAAACAAAAATTGTACGTAACTGGTTGTTACAGTCCTATATAGGACGATAAACACCTTTCACAATTTTAGCCACCTGGTTAGCATTTTCGCCATTATAAAAGAAAAACTAAAAAGTTTCGAATTTTCTGTTTGTTGTCTTCTATTTTTAAAACCTTGTACTCGTAACTGAATGAATCAAACAAAAAAACCACAAGAGGATATTTTAGTGTCAAATGTCACCTTTCCAACGAGCATAAATCTGAAATTGTTTGATAGATACCTCACGAGATAGCGATCACAACAGACGTCTACCGAAAAAATAATGGATAACTTTTTCCCCAAACTAATATATGGTATTTTTTGAATTAAAAACAAAAAAGTGCTTTTTACAAATTGTTTTAATTTTTTTATTTCTTTAAAAAGTAATTATTTGGTATTCAACTGTTTATTTAACTCAATATTAAGGCTAATTCATTTGGAACCTCATAAATAGAAAATATCAAATGAATTTAAAACTGATGATTCAAAAATCTGGGAATATATTTTTGTGTTTTATGCGATGTTCATAGCTTGTAAGGTATTAATGATTAAGTAGACTCCAAATTTCAGCGAATATCTTCACTCTAAGTGAATATCGACCTTAAGAATTCGTGAGTTGCAGTTCTAAATTATTCCTTTCGTATGCAAATCATTCAGCATCTTGTTAGAAAAAAATGTACCAGTTTTCGTAGAAAAAAAAAAAAAAAAACTTTTTTCCGTAATTTGATTCAATGTTGCCTAGCAAGCCAGCTGTGTATCAAAATATATATTTTTGGCTTCCTCTAAGAAGCAAGAGGAAAAGAAACAAATCCACACACCATTTGAATCGGACATAAATGCTTCAACAATATTTCACGTTCCGCACGTTCTTGCTATCTTTATTTTTTATGAATAGAAGTAGAGCGTGACAAAAAAGGGAGGTCCTGGCGATCTATCAAGGACATAAGAGCTCCCTGGACAGTGGGGATGTTTGGATAAGTGCAGAGAAAACATTCGTGGGAGCGAGAAAGTGTCCGGGAAATATCCCCCGATGTCCACTATCCAAACAAAGGGATTGGGGAAATAGGATGGAGAAGAAAATATGTGTTCCGCTGCACGCTTCCTGGAACAGGAAAACACCTGGAGAATGTCCGATTCTTTTTTCCCAGCGATCGCCGCTTTGCTGTGGACTATTTGGCGAGGATCCGGAAGAATATCAATTTATTGAAACAATTTCACCGAAAAATAAGGAAAGGGATGCATATTTTGTAAATATGTATCCTTCGCTTCTATTTTTTGAAGTATAGTCACAATATAAAGGACAAAAATTGTGACTGTCGGAAGTCTTTTGAAATCTATGATACTAAAGCGTATTTTCAAATTGTATCTGCTGAAGCTTGTGATAAATTTCTACTGTAATTAACACTAATTTCAAATGGGAAAGTATATGTTTACAGCAATTTCATCCAAGCACTTTATGATTTATTAATGTAAGTTATTTTTATGACATTCATAAAATTTAATAGGCCGTGATATATCTATTTAATTGTAATTTCTGTAAAATTCATCGTCTCCAAAAGAGGAAGTTAATGTTTACTTTTAAACATAACATGAAATGTGTTGCGAATTCACTGGCAATGTTTCCGCCACAAATATGTAATTCAGAACTCAAGTGGTATCTGAGAGAATGCAACGAGCGAGTGTGCGCTCGGAAAACTTATTTTCAGATGTTTAGTTTTGTAAATCGTGTTAGTAATGTATCGTTTTGTTAATTAATGTTTGTGAATAAAAGTGTTCGTTAACAACAGAAGTTTTTATTTCACAATTTCCGCAATCTCACCTACTTCAGAAGCAGAAACAAAAATTTGATTTGACCACTGAACTAGAAGATTCGAAAACAAAATGAAACACTGAGCATATGCAAGTTTTTTTTTTTTGCTTTTGATTCAAGGGCATGGGTTACAAACAACCCATGATTGTTTGATGCGGAAAGTCTAAAGACCGGGAGGTAACGAGTTCAATACTGGAGAAATGCTATTCATGTTACGTCTAACTGTAAACAGATTTTCTTTGTCTCCCAGTTGACGTGATATGAAAATTTGGAAATAAACATGAGTGATCTGGAATGATTGTCATGAACTCACCTTGATTAAAAGTTACGAAATAGTTTATGCATATAAAAATTTCTATCAGTAAAAATATGCATGACAAAATAATACAATGCACTATACAATAAGTAAAAATATAAAAATAAAACATTAATTACCATATCGAATCTATGACAACAATATGTGTGATGTAAAAAAATAATTCTGATTAAATAAGAGATGTAGTCTTACTTTTAATCATACAATAATTATATTCAGGAAAAAATCTTAATCGTTCGAATCTAATCGTCGAATATAATTGTTAAGGGCCACGATATCTTGTTAAGTGAAAAGAGTCATTTTTATAACCGGAAGATACTAAGTTTGATACTTGACTCAACAAAAGACCGTCCTCGGCTTATGAACGTGAATCATGTGCAGGGTCTAATGGCCTTTGTAGGGTATAAAAATTCGAAAGGGAAATTTCCCTTTCAAATTTTTAAAAGTGCCTTTATAAGAGTGATTTTATATTTAGATTAATCTGCACTTTGAGAATAATTTCTATAAAGAAGATTATTTTTAAAATGCCAACAAATTTCTTCTTGTAGTACAAAATATATGATAATAACGTAATATTCTTCACAATTTTAGTTTTATTTCAATTTTAAATGCATTTTTTTGTTTTTAAAAGGTTGGTTGGGTTTTGTGGCGCAAGGTCCAAAAAGAACAAGCTGCGCCTTATTTTTAAAAGGATATCAAAGTTCTGTTCATATTTAGCGGTAATAAAAATTAATGCGCTTTCAGTAAAACGCTGTTAATCCATTATTGGATGTTACATATTTTGCAACGTTGATAGATTTGTTGTAAATATTTACTAACTTTACGTATAAATAAAATGTTATTGGATAGTAAACTTAGAGGAGCTTTCAAATATTTAAATAATATTTTAAAATAAGTTCATCTTGGTTTTATTTAATAACAAAATACTATGTATAAAAATATTTACTTTGTATGCATAAAATAAAATACTTTACTATGTTAAATATGTAATAATATCACGTCATCTGCTTATACCTACTTAAGTAGATGACGTATTGAAAAATTAAAAAATAATTGGTATCAGATAAAACTGTAAAATCAATACTGACAGTTATTCAGTCAACAGATTTAAATAATAAAAATATTTAATAAGTCTGCAAAAATTTTATTCTGTAATATTTTTATTTTCTTAATCGAGAATGACATGTTTACCTATTTTGTTACAATATAAGATTTAGAGAGAAAATCAAAAATTTTTATTTTTTATAAAAATATAATATTTTATAAAAAATATCAAAGTTAATTACAAAATGCTAGCTATAAATAATTTTTAATTAAATAATTTATTAAAACATCATCCAGCAACATTAATTAAATATATCGACATAAAGTATTGTTAAAAAATATACAAATCATCACATAATTAAGTGATTAATTAAAAAAAAGTTCTTTTAATTATATAGAATCTTTAAATAATTCAAAATTATCTTGTACTTTAATCAATTAAAATTCTAAAATAGGAGCACAAATTATAAAAAAAAAATTTCTTTTCGATAAATAAAAATCTTTCGAGATTACACTGAAAAAATTTTTTTAAATACAAATATTTAAGAAAAAAAATTTACACACATAACAGTAAATACAGTTTACTAATGTGTTTATTTAGAATTTTGGTACCTTTCAGCATGTCATCCCTAAAAATGAAGTAGAAAAACCGCCAAAAATGTTATTAGGCGGGAACAGATAAATAGTGCTTTGTGCTTAAAACATGACGCATCATAAATCATTTTGCTTGTCAACATATGTGGTTTTTAATCCTACCTCATCATCATCAACATTTTAGGATTTTCTTCACAAAAGCTGCAACTTTCATTGTTGCTGACTTCGAAAGAATATTTTTCAGTAAATAAATGATGCGGAAAAACTATTTTTCAAGGTGATGTTATTACCGGTAATCATTTAAAAAAAATGTAGTCTTATCATGTTAATAGTTGTTAGTAATGATGTAAGGAGTTCCATTAATATAAGATGCGCTGTTCTTTGATATAATAGAGATACTCGCTTAAATATGATTTTATTTTAAGGGATTACGAAATTAAATGCAAAATAATTTAGGAATTGATTTCAATAAAACCAATTATATGTAGGAATAGAGAAACACCGAGTTGACTGCATAAAAGGATATGTGTAAAAAAAAAAAATTGTGATGCAACTAAACGGTATATTTTAGCTATCCATCTTTATTTTTTACTTTATTATCCAACCACTTAAAGCATACATTGAAGAACTTGCTTCAATAAAATTTTTTTTTTTGTTTCGATAGTGTGATCTAATAAACAAGTCTTCGCAAACATTAATTCTTTGATAGCAGGCTATATTCACTTGTCTCAAGGGAGAAAACCAAGAAAACATATCTCCTGCTGCTTAACGGAAACTAGGATCAAAACTCGGACACGAGTTATGCAAAAAACGACTTTTAATCATAATGCCCTGGAATAATAGACCATTAGAAACCACACTCTATTATATATATTTTTTTATTTGTAATGGCGGTCACCCTTGAGCAAGTAAGTACATTAGCCCGTTTGCCACAACAATGCCGGAAACTGCTACTCATTTATCGTTACCCGGTGGGCACCTGTGAACCAAGTCACGGAGGTACGAATAGCATCGCCCACGCCACACCACCACAAACCCATTTATAGGGCGGGCCACATTCCTCCATCATCTGAGGAAAGGACAAGAAAACAGAGAAAAAGAAAGTACATCCATGCCCGAGCCGGGATTCGAACCCAGGTCCTCCCCATCCGTTGTCAGTTACGCTAACCACTAGACAGGTTGGGCGGCACATTGAAGAACTTGATTCAATAAAATAGTTTTTTTTTTTGTTTTGATACTGTGACCTAATAAACAAAAGTCTTCGCAAGCATGAATTCATTCATAGCAGGCTGTTTTCACTTGTCAAAGGGAGAAAACCTAGAAAACAATTCTCCTGCTGCTTAATGGAGACTAGGACTAACACTCGGTCATGCCTTGTCCAAAAAACGGTTATAATCATAATGTCCTGGAATAATAGACCATTAGAAACCACATTCTATTATATTCCAGTTTGTGTTGTCACAATTTTAATGAATGCTTCTTTATCATTTACTGGATTTGTGGAAAGAGTATTTGGCATCTCATTGCTGTCAATATTTTTTAAAATAAATCGATAAATTATTTAAACTTAATCTTAGAAATTTGAAACTTTATTAGAAAAATTAAAAAAATATTTAGAAATTTTGTAAGCATTATTTATTATGCTTGAAAAATTTCTAAATATTTTTTAATGGTTTAGTAATAACTCATAAATTTAAAAAAAAATTACAGCAAATTTATGAGTTATTTGCAAAACATTCTTTAAAATTTCATAACGATGACTTTGGAAAAAAATAGTTCTATTTTTTAGGAAAAAATAGTAATTTAGAATGTTCTAAGAGTAAACGAGATAGTGATTTATATTTTATTTCATATAATATAAAAGAAAATACAATAATTTATATACAAAACATAAAATAAGATTTCGGATACTATACGAAAAAAGTGAGACATTATTAGCAAATATTCAAAATATTTACATTTTTATAGGAGGCAATGCCTACATACTTTGAAAAATCATTTTCATGTTACAAGGATTGAATTAGATCTGCTAAGTATTTCTCTTATTTTTTTATTATCTATTCCTTATGAATTATCTTCCTATAAACTTTACTAAAAAAACAAACCAAGTATTATTCAGATACTGTTGAGATTTTTATAGTTTTATGATCGTGCACCTTTGATTTTTTGCATGTATCTAAGCTATTCTCCACCAAGAAAAATATTTTGTTAAAATTATTTATCTGTTTATTATGTTAGGAAAATTTTTAAATTATGTAAAGAAAAATATAGTGTTATAATTATAGTATTTTTTAAGAACTATATGCATCGAGAACATAAAAGCTACCTTTTCATAAAACGACTGTTTGAATACGAATTGAAATTACTCTTCCATGAAGAAGGACGTAATATGGTATTTTTTTTTTCCTGTTTCAAAGTTCTAAAAAAAGACAAACGATGAGATTGATAAAGAAAAATCTATAATAAATAATTTTATTTTCGAATAACAATACTGCCTTTTCAGCAAAAATAACAATTAAAAATTCCATAATATCGCAATAATAAAAAATAATTTAAACAAATGCTTCTTTAGTTTCTAAATGAATGTGACACTTTCTTAATAGTTATTAACAATTGAGGAAGCAATATAGGCATTATAAAAGTTAATCTGTATTAAGTTTGTTGTATTTAACATCCATATTTCATTATTCGTCGTTGGAGCAAGGTGCTTAAACAAATTAACAAAGTAACCTTTTACAAAATCTTCACACTTATACTTAAAATATTTGATGAAAACTCTTTTAAATTATTCCGTTCATTAGTAACATGCAAAACTGTTTAATATTTATAATTTTCCAATACTAATTATTCAAACTCATAAACACTAATTACAGTGCTTTCATTATTAAGTTAGGACACAGTTTTGAGAGCAAGATCTCAAAGTATTATCGACGCTTATATATTCGATTGTTACTATTTTAGATGCATTTAAAAGACAAATGCGTACAAGTTTATCAAAGACACTGACATTTGACAAATGACAGCCAAACTCAACAATCTTTCATGAGGAATATATTGTTAATATTTAAAAATATATTTATTAAAACAATGCTTTCAAATTAAGTTATTCATGTATACATATATCATCACTGGGTCTCAGTGATTCTGAATTAAAAACATTGACACAGTACGTTATTTTATGAACTCAGTAATTAATCACTTTAAATGATAATTACATTTATTTTAAGACAATGCAGATAAATTTTTGTCAATTTATTAAAAAGTAAGATTTAATGTGTCGGATAACTTTTTCATAACTACATACATTAATAATATAGCATCACAAATGTTGAACTAAATATACAATATTAAATGAAGAAAGATAATTTACATTCAGGGTATTTTATAAAATAAATTTCTTTAGAATTATTAAATTTAGGAAAGTCACCATTTTTTTTCAATTATTTAGGAATTAGATTTTAAAATGAATTATAAAAATATCAATTATTAATAATTATTTCCATAAAATTATTTAGGAAAATTTTCAAATACCTTAAAACACTCTTTCGCTGTTAGCCTATACAACACATGGCAGTGATATTTTTTAAAGCAAATCCCTTTATTGTTGTTGTCGTATGCCAGCCATGCTGGTAATATGGGCTGCGCTGTTCCACTTTTCAAACTGAACCATATTTTGGTGTGGAGTCCGACTTCCTCAGTACACACATGCCATAGGTACCCGTTTATAGGGTAGGCAACCATTCACACACAAAGAAAGGACAAACACAAGAAAGAGAGAGAGAAAGTACATCCATGCCCGAGCCAGGATTCGAACCCAGGTCCCACCCATCTGTAGTCAGGTACGCTAACCACTAGACCCCTTTATTGTTAAAAGAAATAAATGCCTAGTTATGCAATTTTTACAATATTCTCTTACTTTGCTCTTCGGGGATCAGTAATAAGACGAAACGGTAAGTTCTGGTTAGCTCTCGTTTACTATTGAATAAGAAAGATGAGTATTGAGCTCCTTTCATCTTGCATGCCTATTGAGATGTTTGACAGGAAGTTTTCAGGGTTTTCTCCTTTGCGACACGTGGCAAACTATCATTGAAAAGTCTTTTCGATAAGGAATACGCCAACGATATATCAATGCTATTAAACCCACGACCTTCCACTCAGATGAGTACGAACCACACCAAAGCCACAAGGAATCTCCAAGTACTGCGATATGCATGAAAAAATAACTTTTGTGTTGTGTTCGGACCAAACATTTTACTATAATTACTTTACAATAAATCAATAAAAATTTTTACTAGATATTACATTTGAACAATGGAAAGGAATTCATTAATTACAAATCTTTGTCATTCTTAACTAAAAATATTACAAGCAATAGGAATACCAACCTAAATATGCATAAATATTCTATTAAGTAATTTATAAATAATGTATTAACTATTTTATAGTTACATTTAACTCACAGCATTAACTAATATAATAAATTCGGTAACTAATATAAGTATAAATAAAAGCTCCTTTGTCGAATGATTCTTTTGTCATAATAAAACCATTTAGGTTTTATATTTGACAGAATTAACCGTACTTCTCTGTATTGTTTTTTAATAAATAGTTAAGCAAACTATACTTTCATTATTTGTGATTTATGGTATAAATCTAGTAAAATATACCAAATACGCGAGTTAGTAAAATACGATTGCCCAAACAAAGGTAGCAAAAAATGAACACTGACTAAAAATTCCATTAATTTGTCAAAAGTGGTATTGATATTTTGCATAATTGTAATGGGTACAGTCAAGTAAAACTAAGTCATGCCATTTTATTTATTTTCAATATATATTCAGTATTGTTCAGAGTGTGAATTACAAAAACAAATATTTCGATTTTTAATTTGTACTTGTCAAACAGTTTCGTGCTCGTCACGCATTCCGGGAAATATTTTTAACACACACACAAGAAATTTTTCTTATAACTAATAATTCCGATATTAACAGACCGTTTCTGCACTGAAAATTAAATTTTACTATAAGTTTAGAGTATATAATTACTTTTTAAACTTCCGTTTTATTATTTTTTTAAGTAACTATCGATTTCTAAATTGCAAAATATGGAACGGTTTTCTGAGAAAATGGACAAAAATAGGCATTTTTATATATGATTACTTTCGAGACAATATGTGGACCATATATAAAATGATAAATAAAATTTGAAGACTAATAAGTCATACAATAATGGTACAAATAGTGGTAATTTATAATGACATGTAAAAGCAAAAGAGAAAATTAATTATATTCACATGTTCTCCATTCTGCATGATTTAAATGCTGCTTAGCATTGTAAACTTTGTATTATGAAATATAATTAATTAATAAATCAAATTACTTAACTTTTTATTAACTTCATTAATTTTTCTTTGCAACAAAGAATAATAGGTTAAAGACATAGTTCTATGCGAGTTCAAAATCATTTAAAAAAGAATGTAAAACAGAAACCATAAATTTGTACTCGGTCGATTTTATACGCCTTATTGGAGTTAACAACTAGAATCAAAATTTGTAAATATATTTTACATATTAAAAATAGATTTCTTTTATCTAGTTTCTTTGTAGTTGAAGGAATTATATATATTAATTATGAATTTTATTTCAAATTTAGTTTCAAAACTTAGTTAAGCAAAAGAATGTTAATCACATTTTGTCAGTTACACAAATTAATTAATCAAAATTGGTAAGTTTGCATGGTAATATTTTTTAGCATACAGATTCGACCATACGAGATAGCATACTGATATTAGCATACAGATTCGCCCAGGATTTACCAGGATACGGGGTAGCATACATATTCGACCATACGAGGCAGCATACTGATATATCTAGATTCGAACAAGATTTATAATCTACAGGATTTTAAATTACAACAATCATCCATAACTGGGGTATGGAGGATTGTTGTAAGTAT
>JAPDSC010147698.1:0-16829 GCA_026290005.1 Latrodectus geometricus
TTAGCCTCCTCAACTGGGGTCACAGGCTTAGCCTCCTCAACTATAGCCTCTGGCTTGACTTCGACAGGGGTCTCTGGCTTAGCCTCCTCAACTGGGGTCACAGGCTTAGTCTCCTCAACTATAGCCTCTGGCTTGGCTTCGACAGGAGTATCAGGCTCGGTTTCGACTTCAGGTTTAGTTTCTGAAGTTTGTACTGGCTCCAATGCCGGCTTATTACTTTCTGCAACATCATTCTTTTTTTCGACTGGTGTTGAGTTTTCTTTCTCATCAGTTGATTTTGGTGCTTCAGTACTAGCTTGTTCAGTGGTTGCTTCAATTTTAGCCTCAACAGTTGTTTCAACTTTGGATTCTTCTATGGGGGAAGGCTGACTACCTGGTGACTGTACTTCAGATATAACAGCAACATTCTGAGCTTCTTTATCAGGACTGTCTTGAACAATGTCTGTGGGAGCATCACCTGAAGCTGCACTTTCTGTCTCAGCTTTTTTGGCTTCTGCGGTATCTTCAGCAGCTTTCCCACCATTTTCAATGATTTGGGTATCTTCCTTTTTTTCCTGTAAAGAAACAAATTTTTTAAAAATGTTGTGATACTCAATTTGCATATCCATATTAATTAGTAAACTTGCAACAATTTATTGATAATTTTTTTATTGCACACAGTTTCAATGATTCAACAATCATTACAATTATGTAAAGTTTTTGAAGCATTCACAGTTTATATAATTATGTTCTAACAAGATGTTAATCTGATCATTGGAAAATTTGTAATTCTTGTTAAATATTTAAAATCTAAATAGCATAATAGTTTGAAATCAAATTTAAATAGCAATCAAATTGTCGAAAAATAACCTAAATGCATTAAATCTTGGAAAAAAATGAAACAAACAATGTAAAGCATGATTATAACATGAAATAAGAATTAAATAAATGAAAACATTTAAGCAATTTGTCTTAATATTAATAAGCAATGCAGATAAATCTTTTTTAAAACTTAAACATCTAATTTTCAAAAAAGTTATTTAAAAATTTTTGTAATGGAACAAGTTTAAGAAATAACAATTCTTTTCTTATTTTGCAATATTCATTATGCCAATATAACAAATATCTTAACATGATGCATATCTCAAAAACAAAAATATTTCTTTCAAAGTGCTAATTATGAATGCAATTCCAAAAACCTTTAAAATATGATATATCTAAAATAGCTAGACTAAGAAAAGTGTACTTCTGTGGACTTAATATATAAAAACATAAAGATAATATATAAATATCTTTAAATTAGTAAACATTAAATTATTGGTAATGAAAAAAATAAAAAATTTTTAAATTGCATAATATTTCATAGATTTTAAGTATAGATTTACATATACACATATATATATACTTAAAGTGTATGAAATATTACACTGAAGTAATTAAGAAGTTTTGATATTCTGTATAATGAATGATATGAGATAGGTTTAACAGACTTTATATATATATAACACAGAAAGAGAGAATGCACGTGAATGAGCTAGCTAAAAGGTATCTGTATGATAATCCTAATTGTAAGTAAATTTTTAGTTGGGGAAGGAAGAAGTTAAATATTAGTAAATTTAAAAACTTCCTTCCATAACTAAGCTACTTGTCATCTGATAAACAAAAATGGAATATCTAATTTTATATATATATATATATATATATATATATATATATATATATATATAGTGTTAATGAGAGTAATACTAAAATAATCAACACCATGTTTGTAAGAAATGAACATATTTTAGTTCAAATGCACAATTACAGTATAAGAGTAGGTTGGTTGGTTGGGTTTTGTGGCGCAAGGTCCAAAAAGGACAAGCTGTGCCAAGTATAAGAGTAGAGTTCCACAAACTACCTCTGTCTTTCAATAAAAATTGTTATGTCATCATGATTAAAAATTAAAGAATAATTGAAAAAATATAAATGACTCATACAAAAATAATTGTTATTCAAAAATCCAAAAGTAAAAACGCTGGTAACAAAGTTATACCAGTTGAAATCACATGGATTCAGTCAAGATTCATAAAGGATATTTTACTTATCACCAAACAGTATTTAAAGAATACTCTCATAAATGACAATTAAGCATGCCAGAACTTAATTACTAGTTGTTTGATTTGTATAATCTTGATATAAACAAACATTTAAAAATACAATATTTTTCTGTTATATTTTTCCATGTTCTATTGTTGCTGTTGCATTATTTTTGAACTTTTGTTCTGGTAATAATTTAAAATGTGGGGGAAAAAAAATAAGCGTTTCTGTTAAAAATAAACAGGAATATTTCCTTTTCTGAAAATTTGTAGTTTTTCATTTTCATACTAATACTGTTTCAGGTTGACTTTAAAAAAATTTAAACCTATTTAATTATGGCTACATCTCTAAATGACAAAATTATATACACAATTTCAGGTTAAATTGCGGTTTAGGTCCCCTCCCTCGCCAACTCGCTTTTTCGAGCATGCTCATCAATTACTCTTTTTTTTTTTTTAGAATTTTCATTGGTCGCTTAAGTTTCACTTTGAAATAGTGTTATAATTTTCGCGATGGCATCGGCGTTTTTGAAATTGCGACAAGCAGGGGATCCAAAGCACATTTTCACCCAATTTCAATTCCTCTAAAGATAAAAATCTACAATAATTATTACAAAAATTTATCCTTTTTAATATATAAATAATATCATTTTTTATAAAGTTTTGAAACAAGTAGGAAACAAAATCACATACTAGAATAAAAAGAAAAACAAAAAAGAAATTAAAAAAAAATTTAATAATCTGAAAACATTGCTTTCTAAAATGAATTAAAAGTAATTCTAAGAAAAACTTCTATTAAAAGCTTTCGATTACATTACTATTATTTTACCAAAATTACTCAATTATTTTAAGAACAGTGCTGCCATCTCACGCAACACAAGATAGTTCTGTTATCATTCTTCTCAGTTTGAATTTGATTTAAGACCCCAACACTCTTTTCTTGATTTTTATTTTTGATTTGAATCTTGATTTAGAAAAAACGTTTCCTAATATATTTATTATGAACGAAATTCTTTAATGATACAATTTTTAAGTGTAAGCAAATAAGATTTATAAATTTAGTTTCTATATGAACACAGTATGTAATGGACAGGTTTAACATAGGGTGAAGATTATCTAAACTTTGATACTTAAAAAAAAAAAAAAAACTTCACAAATTTTATTAATCTTAAAACTAAAAAAATATTCTTTAGTACGTGCTTCTACGGCGTTAACGAGCCCTACGATAATTTTTACTAAAACTAATCCTTATTAAAATCTAATCGTAATCTTATTGATACAGATTAAAATAAGAAATGATAGCAAGGACGCTCAATTAAAAATCAGTTAACTTTTCGAAAATTCAACACTTCCAGTTTTAGGAGTACAAAATTTTATCTACCTAAGACGAATTCAAAATTAGTGAGTAATTAATTTGTAATTGAAGTAAATACTCTTTGGATTGATAAGGCAAACTTAAGGCGAAATAAATACACTAATATTAAAATTTATTATTAGTGAATCCAAGAGATTGAATTTTTGACAAAAAATATCACACCTTGAATAAAGTTTTTGCATACAGCAAATATTATGTTCGAGAAAATTTCCAAATAATTTATTCTACACCAACTTTTCGAGCATAATGGCCATTAATAATGAGCTTACTCTTTAATGCGTATTCCGAACCATTTCGAATGACCACACCCAATAAATCTTGTAGAATTTATGGGAATCAAACCCATAAATTCTCGAAGACTGGAGATTAACCAAGTTTATAAATGAGATCTTAATAAAGAATTTATCTACAAAGTGTAGTGTTTGGATCGAATTTCAATGAAAAATTACAACTGGAATAGTTTGAAATAAGAAATAAGTTTCTCTATTGTTAATTTGCGTTCAATTCATTTATTAAAAATAATTCCAATAAGTAGTTTTATTCTCGAACAAAGTAAATCTGATTAACAATTAAGGTAACTTACCATGGTTATCAAACTTGATTCAGAGAGAACTTGACAGAGAAATAGTTGCAAACAGAATAACTGCGAAATAAATGTGAAACATGGATAGAAAAACGCTACACCACATCACGATAAGGGGACGTCACGGGAATGGGTGGAACTTTCAACCAATGAACGAGCGCCAAAAGAGGGGGTAAGGTTGCACACCCCCGGATTTTGTGTTTTTATTTTTTCGGACCTTTGACTTTGCAGGCAAAATAGCTGATGTTTACTGATTTTTAATCTGCGCATTGAAATTCTTGAAAACAAGATTGACGATTCGGAACCATGAGAAAAAAATAATCTTCTGAAATTTGAGTTTCGAATAATCAAAATATTCGAAATTAGCGTAGTAGTGTGTCATGCATTCGAAAAAATTAAGAATTAAACTCGCGTCGCAATAACTTTCAAATAGTCTTAATTGGTACTTGTTAAGCAAATATTGTAGCCTTCAATGTAGTCCTATCATAGTAACTTCATGAAGATTTTTGGGTGCAAATTACAATGCATGTACATATTATGAAAAATACGATCATAATTTATACAAGCACACGATACGCTATAAAACACATTTAACAACAAGCATATTCATTTCTAGCGAACATATACCAAGAAATATTTATACAATAGTTAAGATTAACAATTCCCTTAATAAATTTTGAAATACCACGATCCAATTCCTAAGAGTCATAGAAAATTATAAAATTATTACATATTAATAATTCATTTCTATCAAATATAAAGAAAACTAGAAAGAAAAACTCCCATTTTCATCATATCTTGAGCTTCCAAATGCGCCGAAAAATTCCCTATTTACTGATATAGTCCAGACTCGTATAAAAGGGGCAAATAAAGTGCAGTGAGTCACACTGCGGGGAAAGGAAAAGGGAAAATAACATTTACTTGGGGGCAAATCTACAAAATGAATTAAGGTTAAAATAGGTTGTTGCAATTCAGTAATGACGTAGATATTATTCAACTTGGGGTAGATTTAGAAAATCATACTATTGACAATTATAAAATTACACCAGCAAACAATACTTTCAATTATAAACTTTTCCAACAAATGAAATAACATTCAAAATAATTCTGGTAAAATGGAAATGAAAAGTAGCAATAAGGTTAGTGAATTTTAAGCATATTCGTTGTAATTTGCAATATATGATTATTTGTCATTCTACGGTAATTTTTGGCATATACGAGTTAATTCGACATGTGTGGTGAATTACGCCAAATTTCAATTTAAAATGATTTACCGATCAAAACAAGCATCCGCACTATTAAGTATATTGTAATTCCTAGTATAACAGAATATATTACTGCTTTGGTTTGTTTTACTGTTTGATGTTTCATTCTTTTGGTTGGTGTAGCTTACATGCTCTAAGTTTTAGTGCTGCTAATTTGACCAACTAATTCCAAACCACGAATACATTTCTTTTATGACACAATATATACTTGTCTGTAATTAGAAAAGAAACTGTCCACAATTTTAAATAAAACCCACAACTATTCAAAACCAGTTATTTATAATTAAAAGTAAAAAATTGGGGGTCCTAAAAAATTTACACCCTAAATAAGAGACAATTATATAGAAACGACTGCGCAACAATTTAGTAGCTAAATTTTAATCATATTTGTTTTAATCTGAATTATATAAATTCGAAAAATGCTTCCGTAAGTCTTTTTTCAGTTTCCGTTTGAAACGTTAAATCGCTTTAAGAATTAAATAAAATGGAACATCTACTTGTGAAAATTTTAGTTAAAAGTAAAATATCCAGTTGCCTAAATAAATACAAAATTAAAAATTTTAGATACCTCGCCAGATTTACTGTTTTCAAATGACAGTTTATGGCAAATGTTGAATTATTTTGCAAATATGTTTACTTTTATAATGAATATTATTTAATTTTATGGTGAGATTTCAAACAATTAAATCGGTTTAACTCTGTTTATCTAAATACAACAACATCATGTATATATATCTCACAGCTTGCTTGTATATTCAGCGAATCACGCAAATAAAATAAGAAAATATAATATTGCCTTCACAACCATTTTAGAATAAAAATATACAATATTAAAACTTTTAGAACGTAAAAATGAATTTTAGTACATGCACAAAAAATTCCATCTCAAAGTAACATTTAAAGCTATTTATGTTAATCTCTTCCATTCGAGTACGAAAATAAAAAAAAAATTTAACAACCACAAAAACCTCAACCATACGAAGGCAGAAAATGTTCTAAATTTATCTAAAGAAGCATATGGCCCCTTCACTTGAACATTCCAGACACCCTCTGTGTGGGGGAGGAGTTGACCCCACTCCCAGCTCTCAATCGTTGGGGAACCAGACATCTCGTATTTACTTGAACCCTGAGCAGGAAATGTCGACCCTGAAGAAAACTTCGTCACAAGTGTCAAACCGACGAGGCCCAGAGAGGGGGGGGAAAGAACGATATTTTCTAGAGCACAACAGCATATTTTTATACTTTTGAAATTGATGAATGAAAGTTAAATATAGCAATGAGGGTCGACATTACAAACCTCACCTTTAAGATAAATCTTAATTTTTCACCTATGGATAAGTTTTAGAATAAATGGATTGAATACGTGCTGCCAACAATTCTAAATAAAAACCTTCAGGATAAAATAAAAACTGCTAAGTAAGAATAAACTACTATTCAGATTAGTTGCATGATAAAATTAGAACGTTAACATTGGAAAGTCAAAGAAAAAAAGTAATTTCAGTAGTAAATTTATGCTTGAAAGAGTCAGTTTTATTGTTGCCAGTTTTAAAAAATAGCAAATCGTTTGAGTATCGAAATATTTTAAATTTTAATAAAAATAAAACTTTTTGATTAATTTATAATTTAAAAGTAAAAATTAAAAATAATCGATAAGAATGAAAACTTTTTCAATAAAGTTTTAATCCAGTTGTAAATTTGCATTTAAATATTTGTTCAAATATAGCCTGAATTAGTAAAATTATTAAATAATTTGAGAAAGTTGCTTATGGAAATTATTATATTCAATTATTTCAATAATCAGTATGTGAATTCTATTTAAAAACATACAATTCATGTCTAAAAATTCACCAAGATTTTATTCAGGATAAAAAAAAAATTAAACCTTAAAAAAGTTAATTTTATACATGAAATTTTAGTTTATAAAATAAATAAATCAAGTAAAATAAAATATTTATATATAATGTAGGAGAAAAATGCGGTATTTTCAACGCATTCTTCGAAATCGTAAAATAATCAGATTCAATTATTATAAATCTTAATAAGGCAGTGTGTTATTTATCCGAGGAAGTACATAGACTAAACGCAAAGCTTCCGCTTGTTTTTGAAGGTCAGTTGGAAAAAAAATGCTTGCTTAGAAAATAATTTCCTCTCCTAATGAAATAACTGACGATTTACTTATAAACTTTGTTTCTGTTCAATATAAAAAATAAACATACGTTGTGAATTAATAATTTAAAATGTATAGAAAAATTTCAGTATAATTTTTTTAAAAATGTTGCTATACAAAAAAAAATTAAAAAATTTTAAGTTAAAAATTAGAATTATTCGCAGTTTAAAATGAGAAACTTTATTTTCAGATATTTTCGAGGCTAAAGAAAACAACGATTTTATACACACATATGAATTTTACAAATTTGAAATACTTACATATTCGGTGGTATAAGGTTTGAGTATCACAATTAAAATTTAGAAAAATCAAAATATTAAATATCGAGAAAAACATTTAAAATGGACCCATAATGTATATTTCTGTAACAATCTAAAACCTATAGACGAATATTTTGCATATAAAACTAATTATTTTATATCGAATAAAATAAAAAGTTTAATTTTAAAGAAATATTCGAAAAGAATGTATCGTTAAAACTAAATATAAGACATGAAATATTCTGAAAAGTTATGAAATTTATTAAGTTTGGAATTCTTTGTTGACTAATGTACAATAAATTAACCTGTCAAAACTCACGGCAATGAATAAATATTTATAACTTAACTCGTCAATAGTTTACACACGCGCTTAGATTTATTTAAAATCGTAAAGATACTTTGGTGTTGAATCTTAAAAACTTAATTCCATCGGTTCATTCAATTTAAACAAAGAGCTCTTTTACGATCAACCACAACACCTGCGTGGGTAATCTACAAAATCTTGCGTCAATCGCGAGAAATCCAGGATTATTTTTTGAAAGTAACTAAAGAAACGGCGCCAAATGTCCCGACAGAACTAAAAAATGCGAACCCACGAAATGTCTTCAAAAGAAAAATAATAAAAGTAAGCCAGGAGAAACCGCCTTGTGACTCTTAAAACTGCGACATAGTTTTCGATGGTTAGTCAAGGCCTTCAAGAGAAGAAGTCTTGTGATTTGATGTTTGGCACGAGTTTTGGCGTAAACACCCCTTGGGGGCACACGGAAATCCAATTCCTCATAACGTAGTGAGATATTGAATATTAAGTGGGGACGTTAAATGGATAATTTAGGTATTAAACGTCACGAAATCTGATATGCTTTATCGCCAAGTCATTGGTGGGCAAATAAAAGATAGCATCGAAAACCCTTGGAATTTCGTGGCAGTTCGACACGAAATAATAGAAGCCATAAAATCGAAGACGCTGGAGTAAATTAGCTTCACTGCGGATTTCTATAAACACAGTTAGAATCTATAGTAAATCTGACGCTTAATTTGCAAAACTGTGTTTCATTATGCCTAACGTGGGAAACGTGCAAGTATTAAGGAAATTAGTTTCTAAAATGTTATTTAAAACGGAAAAATCAATTGGCAAACGTTTAACGTGACTGAAATTAGAGATAACACTGGCCAGGATTTTATTTTCAATGTCAAAAGAATTCAAATTATAAACAACAACGTACAAACTTAATATTCAAATATTATAAATATTGAAGTTCATTATTCGTATATTGAAGTTCATTACTATCTAATTGTGTATTTTGTAGAATTTAATTGAGTAAAATTAGCATTTAATAAAATTAGTTATTCAACTAAACTAAAATATTTCTCATACTCTTTAAAAATAGTCATAAAAATAATTATTAAATTATAGTACTACAATACTTACCAGATTTGATCATGAATCAATTCTAGTCATAATATAAATTTATTTTTAACTTCGTCAGTTGATTTTTTAGTTTGGAAAAACGGGTTAAATTGTTGATTTCACCGTATTAAAAACCAATACATTTAATTTCATTGGTATCAAATCAAAAAATAAGAGTTACCTGCTGCTAAGATTAACATCGAGGAACATTGAAAAATACATATTTAATTTCCCGTATATTATAAAATTGCCACGTAACACACAAAAAAGATTTCATTTCCTTCGGCTCATAGAAAATTAAGTATTCCTCAATTGCGATAAATTAATATGGGAATTCAGCAGGTTTACAACCAATAAAAACTGGAATGAATAAAAGACTGACTACTTTTAATTCATAATTAGATTACAGAGTACCATGTAGTATTTGAAAATTAATCCCTTCCTTAATGCCAGCATAATTTCTTCGCCAAAAGTGATAAGGATATTTGCTACTTATTCATAAAATGCTATTCGTTAAATGTTATTCATAAAATAAGTTCAAAAAAAAAAAATGTAAGAACACAATCTGTATAATTGAATCTTTTAAATTTTGCCAATTACAAAAACATTAATTTTTTCCTCGAAAATTTTTGTTTACTCAATGATTGGTTATTCTATTAATAAAAGAAAATAATTTGAGATAAAAATATTGCCATAAACACCATTTTTATGTACTGAGCTTTATGCAAAGAAATAGCTTAGTTATGTTTACATCGGCTCGTATATTATAGAACCTATTTATAAATGTAAATTGACTTCGAATATACTTTCTTCAATCTTATATCCAATGATATTGAGAAATTTCATTTGTTTCTTATATTCAGAATTTTTAACTTTTAACACATTTGTATTAACATTTTTTTTTTTTTAATTTTTTTATTTACGAAAAGGGGTTTCAAGATTCTAGATATTTGAATCATTCCTGCTTCCATTGCATATTTATTTATAATCAGAAACCTTTTAAAATATTAGAAAACGTCTTGTAATTATCTATGTACAAAATGAACAGTATATGCATTAAATAAAAAAAATTAAAGTAAAATCGTGGAATACCGCACAAAAAAATTTCGTTAAGAGAATTTAAATTTAAAATAAAAACAATTCATTGTATTTCGTAATGCATAAATTAAATAGCACTTTCAAATCTCAAAATAAGTAGACGTAAAACCATACAGGCAAATGTTTAAAAAAGAAATTAGGCTAAAGAAATTTTTAATTTTTCAGTATTATATATATAGTTTTATTAAAATATTTTAGAACCTAAAAATTATTAAATTTTTACTAGCCTTTAAACGTAAAATATATATTTCAATACATTTAATAAACAGACAAATATAAGTCACGTAACTTATAAACAAATCTCCATTTAGCTTTCTATCGGCAAGAAATCTGCGGTAATCAATCTCTGGAATTCTCTAATATCTGATATGTATTTTCCTCAACCGTTTCGATTGTTCTAATCAGTATTTCAAAACAAGCCGAAGATAAATTCCAAGTCACATGCAAAGTACATATTTTCCTTCAGATAAAAGTGCAACTTCATTGAGGGAAATGAATTCGGTCGCTTACGGGAACTTTTAAAAATGGGCGTAGGATTTTATTTTATTTTTTTTACGGTTTTTAACTGCAACTTACACAATAAGAAATCTTAAAGAAGTTATTGTCCTATTCATTATTTTATACTGAAGATTCAATGTCATTTTAAATTAGTTTCACTTGTAAAATCTACTTTCAATTATTTTTAATGAACTCGGAAATCTTATTACTATTTTCTTAAAAAAAAAAAAAAGTATGCTTGTCAGAGAAAGAATATTTACATGCCCCTGTAAATGTTTTTTTGCAACATGTCTATCAGAAAGGCAACCAAGCTTTTTCTGATTTTTTAAAAAAAAAAAAATCTAAGAATATTTTTTAGTTTTTTTTATTCGAACGTTTATGATAACACAAAGAAGGACTAATTTTTTTTTTCACATCAAACTAGTTTTGACTATGGTTATACGAATGATACCCTACAAATATCCTATGACCATTTTGAGCATTCCAGGAAAAATTGAGAAGTTTTGGGAACAATTCTCTTGGGAAATACCACCATGAAAGTCTTGGGGAACAGAACACGAAAAACTCTTAAAAAGCTCTCTGCCTTGTTCTTTGTTATTCCTTATGAGTCTACAAAATAATATTAGTATCTTTGAAAAATTTTGTGTGTGTATATATATATATATATATATATATATATATATATATATATATATAGTAAGTTTCAAAAACTTAAGAACAAATTCCCTATGAAATTAGGAACAATCCCGAAGAACTTCATTTTAAAATTCTAGAGAAATTAAACATAAATAATAAAATAGAGATTCTGGAGCTCCAAAAACCACATCTCACTGTTTCCAAAGGCTCCTCCTCCATTTTAATGTCGCAATTCTTCTTACCAACCTCAAGAAATAAAATCCATGACGACCTTCTACAATAAATTTAGGTTTTCTTATAATACTCGGTGAAAACGCAATTCAGTTGGTTTGACTTATCATTAGGATATCAAATTACGTTACGGTCATCGTTAGCATTTCAAATTAAAAGTATCCACAACTGAACGTCTCGAACTTAGAGCAATTTAACCAAGGAATCGAACGCGAATTCAACTGAATTGTTAATTTGGCACAACTCACTTACAAAAAGATTGTCAAGATTCACACTAATTTTTGATAACTTCATTACCAATACAATTAATAAGTCTGTTCTTTTAAAATTATAAAATCTGATTCATCTTCAATCTTAAAATGTAGTTTTATTCCTTATTTTACTCTAAACTATGTTCATAATTGAAATTAATTTTAAGAAAAATATTTGATTTGAATAAATGATATTTTAGTCGTTTATTTTGAATTTGGTCATGCGCCAACATTTCCTTTCATATGTAACGAGTTAAAATACAGTAAGACATTCTTAATGGTTACAAGTTTCGCCGATAGGTGTCTTTAATCCTTTGCGATTCCCAGATTTCATTGACAGCATAAATAATTTTAATTTACATTGATGAATAATTACATTAAAATACAAGTTTTTTTCCCCCGTAAAAAAAAACTTAAGCTTTTCGAGGAAACAAGTTCCGTGTTATGGTTCACAGGTTCAAGGAATCATTGTTTTATAACACTTGTTATACGGTTCTTTAACTTCAATTTAAAAAAAGAAGGAAAATACTTGCAGACACAAAATTACTCGCAACTTTGATCTGAAAAAAATATTTAAATACACACTCAATTGCTTTAAAAAACTTATAATTTAAAAAATTTTTATTTTTATCTTGATGCACTTTTTTTGAATAATTTCCGAGAAATGTCAAAAAGTTTGTGGATCAATTTTAAAACACTTTTAGGCAGTTTAATCTTTTTAAAAATAGAATGGGTATAAATACACATTTTGACACATTTACATGTGACACCAGTAACACATTTATTGTACAAGAAGTTCCATTATGAGAAACTTTAATTTTAATAAATGGGACAAAAATATCTAGTTGTTTATTTTATATACCATTTTAACCACCTTTTCATTTTTTTTTTTTCTTTGAATCATCGTTTTAAATTTTTCAAGCATAATAATTACACAGAACGAATAGATTTCCTCTGCCTTTGTAATAACATTTAAATTAATACACTTCAAATTTTTTAAACATTTTGCTTGGTTTCTCAAATTTCTTAAAAGATTTAAAGGAAAATTAAATATTCAATCACCACCTTAGTTACGAAAGATTCAAGAAACTTAAATTTTAATTGGAAATAATTGTCCGCTCATTTTAGAAAACATTTAAAAAAAATAATATTGTATATAAAAATGTAGATTCTTAATTCTGATCGGCATATCATTATTCACAAATCTGTACGTAATAAGCCACATTGATAAAGTGACAATTTTATATAATCAAAAACTGATGTATTTTTGAGTAATCAAATACTCTGTTGGAAAGATTTTAACATTCTTGGAATTTAGGTATTATTACATTAATATTTTAAAGTAGGTATTATTTGAAAAAATAAATTTATATAAATTTTGTATCATTTTCTTTACATAAAGGATAGTTTTATTATTTTCTCTACTATGTTAATATAATTTCGAATCATTCTTTTACATTCGACACAGTGAATTTTGTACACAAAATATCCACGTTTGTGGAAACTTATGATGATGAAATAGTATCTCTTTAAAAACATCGAAAATATTACATTTAGAACGACCCCACATGTAGAAGATTTTTCAGCATATGAAAAAGTGATACCGGGTGTTGAATAACGTAGGGAATTTCCAAAAACGTGTTTTTAAAAATAGGTTAGTGCCCCTTTTTCTAAGGGGTCGGGAAGTACTGAGAGTCAGGGGTGGATATCTCAAGGTTCCCTCTTAAGTAAACAACTCTGATAAGGTTTTAAAAAAATCGTCTAAAAGTTGCCTTTAAAAGAAATAGTTATAAGGATAAGAGAAGGCTGCTTTAAAAAGATAATCGAGAAACGAGGACTATTTTTGGCGATTTTATTTTTGCACTGGAACTTTTTCTTTTAGCCTGTATCTTATCATTTTCTTAATGCGACTTCTAACAACCTACAAAAATTTTAACTGGAGCCAATTTACTGATAACATTCAAAATTTAAAAGAAAAAGCTATGTTCGAAATTTGAATTCCTATTAACATCAAAATCAGGGATGTTAATGTATTAATATACGTATGAAGTTTGCTTCAATGCCTTTTCCACAAATCTTTCTAATATTTTACATAGAATTTTAGTATTTTATTTAAAATAATTTTAATAATATATTACGCATTTAACCTTCCAAACATTTTAAAATTAAGGTAGTTTTTATAAAGGAAAATTTTCAATAAATAGTTTTATTAGTTAAAATTTAAAAATTTTATTAGTTAGAAGAAATAATTTATATATAAATCCGTATATAGAGTTTAATATTTATTAAAAGCTTGTCTATTCTGCACATTTGGAAAATGCTAGATGGGACAACAGCAGCGTTGGTTGGTTGGTTGGATTGTATGGCACAAGGTCCAAAAAGGACAAGCTACGCCAAGGACAACAGCAGCAGCAAATCAATCTACATCTTGAGTTATCATACAACCGTTTAACAATAGTTATTCTTGCTTGAAAATTTATTAAAATTTCTATAATGAACAAGTGAGTTTACTAGCACAGTTTATTTCATTTGAATGAAAAATCTTTGAAAATCAAAACTGCATTTTCAAGTTACAGATGAATCTATCATAATTATTTTCTAATTAAAAGTTATAAGTTTAAACATTTAATGCCTTCAAAAATTCTTGACTTACTTTTCTAATAAGCTGTAAAATATCAGATCACATAATTTAACTTTGTAAATAAAACACAAAAAAATTACAAAAATATACACAAAAAAAAAACTTAATCTACATAATCATAAGTTTCGAAAATATAACAAACATTTAATTACAAAAAAGCATTAAACTTTTAAGGAGAAAATTTATATGCCTTAAAGCAGAGTCGTTATATCGATAAAATTTAGCTTGCTTAAATGTTCATTGAAAAACAAAATTTTAAATAAATTATAAGATTGTGCTTTCAGTAAATGATCAAATTACATTATAAAAAGCCGAAAATGGATAAGATCAGTAGAAATACAAGAATGGTAAATAAATTTTTTCAACTATTATAAATTTTACATATAAAAAATAAATATTAAAAATGCTGTCACACGCTATACATAAAATGAATTTTAAAAAAATTACATTAATTGGTTTCTAATTTTTAGAAATCTATGCAACAACAATAACAGAAAAATATATGCTGTTTTCTTTAAACGTATCCATTTTAATTATAAAGTGGATATCCTTTAATTAAAATTTTCATAACATAATGCAAGATAATATAATTTAAATTACCACAGGTGTAAAATTTGCCAAATAAGGCAGGAAAAAAATATACATGAATTCTTGAACATAATTTTTTATAATTTCATACACACAAAATCATCTTTATTTTTTGTAGTTTATATAAGATATTCATTTATAAATTAAAAAAAAAAAGAGAGAGAGAATTTTTCAGAAAACTACTTAACTTATGAGAAATAATTGTTATTAAAGACACACACAAATTAAGAGAATTTTCATATTCGTTTGGTTAAGTCTTTCTAAAAAAATTCTTAATTTCTATAAATAAGAATATAAAAATTATTGTTTAAGTGTTATCATGCTTTACTTTATGAATATTAAAATATCATAAAACTAGAATTCCATGAAATAGTACATTTAAAAAAAAATGGGAGTATTTACTGCTTTTTATCTTTTTTTTTTTTTTTATATAAGAAATTAAGTAATTTTGCATTAAGTTTAAAAAGATTCAAATGGTCAAATCAAACGACAATTCATAACATGTTTTGTACAGCTGTCGTGTAACAAAAAAACACACTGTAAAAGATAATCCTAACACATTTGCATGAATCACTCATCCCAAAACAAAAGAAGAGTAAACAAAAGAAATAATGAAACTAACCTGCTGTCGAAGATTGCGTCTGTGTCTTCCAAGCAGACGATATAAGATATTTCCACACATATTTTGGCAACGAAATAAAATTTAATTTACGCACTTGGCAAAGCAAACGATAATATAAAAAAAAAACAATAAAAAAAATTCGGAAAACTATCACACCGGCATACCTGACGATAAGTTAACCGAATCGGTATTAAGATTTCTTACAGAATTTACGTAATTGGTAGCTAGCGGCACATGATACAGACAAGAGTCATGTGATGTTTTTGACGCTCTCTGGAAATCGGCTCGGAAACTGAGCCTGGCGGTTGTGTCTCATCCAGCCGTTCTCTACACCCTCCGCTCAATTTCCTGCTCCGATTAGAATTTATCGTTTTCTTTGTTTTTTTTTTTTTTCTTTTCTGATAGCAGATGTAAAATATCGAATTCCCCACGTGTCGAGCTCATTGCCAATACAAACAAAACTTCGTATTTAAAAATCAGAATTTAATTATTCAAAACAAGAAATTCGTCGGAATAAATAAAAACAAGGTTGTGAGGAAAAAAGAAAAAAAAATTTTTTTGTAAAGATTCACCTTGAGTTCATGGTCACCTGATCAATGAAATTCGAATATTTTTTAGTTTTTGTTATATAACTAGAGGATTTGTATATAACTTCAAGCATGTTTTAATTTGAATTTGCATATTTGATCCATGTAGCTATTTAAGCAAAAAATATCGTTTTGACAGTTATTGAATAAATTTGGAAAAAAAAAAAAATCATTTCGAGAATGTATTTTCAGAACAGATATTTCAAACAGTTTTGCTCAGTGAAAAGAAAAATGATTGAATTATCTGAAGTTAAATAACATGCAAAAAAAACCAGAATACAATTCGATTCGATTTTTTTTTCAAAGATATTATATAAGAAAAGGCAAACGACGTGTATTTATAGAGTTAATTTACATTTTACAGACAAATACGTTTGTAAAATCTAAATTAATTCTTTCTTTCTGTTATCCTTAGACATTAGATGTAATTTACTTCTAATCTGCGATTATCCGACACTGATTATATGCAAGAGATAATCCGTACACATACAGAAATTTCTCTTTAATCCGTACTTAAACACAGAAATTTCTCGTTAAAACGTCAATAAACAGAAAAATTTAC